>OX578135.1:127193594-127438594 GCA_951213105.1 Amaurobius ferox | reverse complement strand
TGGTGAATGTATTTGTAGTGCTGATAATTATGCTGAATTTATAAATCCACAATTGGGTCATATAGTTACTGGAGACTTAGCCATTGTAAAAGATAAATCTTTAAGAACTATAATGTCATTTGGCACTAAATTCAGGTTACCTTCATGTAATAATTCTAAACAAGTGTTAAAGTCAATCAATCTGGACCTTGATAAATTTATTTATGGATTAGCTTCTAAATATGCCCAGCCTTTAGAGGCATTTAATATGTGGAAATTTACTATTTTAAGATCTATTAAAAATACCATTTGTAGTATTAATTTATCTAGATCCATATATAATATGGATAATATAAAGCATTCTGTTAATGATTTACATAGATCTTTTGTTATTACTTATGTAGATAAAGCCTCTAATAATTATGCTATTATTTGTAAAAAATTCTATATTCAATATCTGCTAGATTATTTAAAAAATAATAGTCTATTTAAAATTGATACACACTCTCTTAATAGTATCAAATTGAAAATTATCAATATGTATAGTGATTTAGATAATAATAATAAATTTTTGACATTTCCATATATTGTGCTTATACCTAAATTTCATAAAAATCCTATTAAATTTAGAACTGTTACTAGTGGTCATAATTCATACTCTACCACTGCTAGTAAATTATTACTAAATTATTTAAATGTACTAAATAGCAATTTACGAGATTCTGGTGATAGCTATATTATTCTAAATAACAGTAAGGAATTAAAAAATAAATTAAAAACGCATGGTAAAATAATAGGATTTCAAACTTTTGATTTTAAAGATCTATTTAATAATATTAAGATCACTGATCTATATGATGTCATTTTAGCTTTATATAATGCTTATATTACTAAACATTCTAATCTTACAAAATTTACCAATTTTCCTAAGCTTCTCCATTTTGTTCTTTTCAATAATTATATCTTTCAAGGTAATAAATTATACTTACAAGTCTCAGGTGTTCCACAAGGTGGCTGTAGTAGCAGTATGTTAGCTAATTTATACCTATATCATTATGAAAAATTCTTTACTTCAACTGATTATAAAATTTATAGATATGTAGATGATCTGATTTGTCTTGTATTTACTGATAACTATGTCATAGATATAGATTTCTATCCGGATAATTTGGAATTAATACCTAATGAAACTTCTATTAGTAATAATGTTTATTATTTGGATTTAAATCTAATTATAGAACCTGCTCATGGGATAGTTACTAAATTATATGATAAAAAAGATTTTTTTAAATTTAATATTAATAAATTATTACCTTTTAATTCCTGCAACTCGATTCAATTGTTTAGAAATATTATACTTAATCAACTTTTTAGAATTTATAGATTATCAGATAAAAAATTTCATGCTTTGCACATTAATAACCTCAAAATTACCAGTAAAATGTATCAATATCCTGCATATTTAGTCAATAGTATAGTTAATAAGTTTCGATTAGCCTAAAATTCTCATATTCTCCCCTTATTATCTTATTTTAGCCGTACTTCTTCATTCTCCTGCAATTATATTTTCATCTTTTTATCTCGAAGCTTTAACAGTTGAATAACTCATTTTATTGCTTTTGCGCAGTACTGTTTTTATTACTCTCTTTGGCAACAGCAAATCACATCTTTTCATTTTGGCATATGGCAACGATGATCCAGTCATATTTTGCTCGTCATGGTTGCGCTGAAGAGGTGCGTTTTGAGGTATTTATGTTTCCTTTATTGTTCCAATCTTTATGCTTGTCGTCCATATAACACAAGTTTATAGATAAAATCTATCTTGTGTTTCAGAAACAAGCATTTTTGTGTTCATTTCGAAAAGATATATGGACCCGATGAGAATTTTTTCGAAATGAACTTTTCGTAAGCCTAATCTCGTAAGCCTAAATCTCCTCCATGTGCAAGCTTTTTTGCTTGATTTTTTTGTTTTCTTATTTGCATTCCTCATTTTTGAAATTTGTTGATTGTCTTTGTCCTTATGACTTGCATTATGCTTTATTATTTCCTCTTTTTGTCTTAATTTCTTTGTATTTGTAGAAAATTTTGGAATAGTGTATTATGAGTTACTACATACATTCTAACTTTGGATTTAATAATTTATTTTTAATATATATATATATATATATATATATAATATATATATATAGATATATATAATATATATATATAATATATATATATATATATATATATATATATATATATATATATATGTAGACAGTTCCAATGGTGTCTATAGTTAAATACTATCGCCATTGTCAGAAACTGGCTATTCTATCGGTTTTAATTCGAATTGTATGGCTGTCCTGATGAGAATGCAATTTCGAACTAACCGCCTTTTTTTGTGTAGTTTCAATTTATTGTTCTCTATGTCTTAATCTCTTATCTTGAGCTAATTATTATTGCCTTTTCTCATTTTTGCCGTGCTTTCTTTTTCATTTTTATTTATATTTATATACTTTTAATTGTGATTTTTGTATCCTAATATTCTTCTCATCCCCCCTTTCCATTGTAGTGATATGTTACCTTCTATCTTTATCCTTAGTTTTGGTCTATAGTTACTCATTTGTAACAGATATGCTAGAGATGGGTTTTTTTTGTACATGCAGTAGTTTATGCATAATTTTCGATTAAAATCTTTCAATTTTTATTTATAAATCCATTTTGTTATTAGCTGCTTTGCGCAATATCATGATGAAAGTTTTATATTCTGTATTATCTTGTGTTTTGTATTCTGTTTTCTACATACTGACTTCTATTACATCTTTTAATTGTAAATTTATATTATTTACTTCTGAATTCAACCATCTATCTTTTGATTTTCATACTTGCAAAAAACTTTTTTAAAAAAGGTAAAACCTGTTGTAAAGCTGCATTTGCGCTTATTACAGAGTTTATTCTCTTTTTAATTTTAATTTTAATTTAATTTTATTTTGTTTATTATTATTATTATCGCTAACGCATTTCTATACTTTAACTACAAGCCCATCTATCTCTTAATATGGCCCTCTATGGATATTGTTTTTATTTATCTAACCCTTTCATTCCATCAATTGATTGATTTTGGTATGTCTTCACATTTCGCATTATTGAGTATTTTGGTTTGAGTTCTCTCATCGCTTTTATGATTTTTTCTGCGGGTTATTGCTCTTTTTGGTAGATTTCACACTCGATTCTTAAACTCGTTATATATGTGTGTGTATAGTGCTGACATCTCTCTTCAGTCTCTATCATTTGATTTTGATAAATTCATATATCAACTTGCTTGTTCACATTCTATTCCTATTGAAGCATTCAATCTATGGAAGTATACTACCTTACATCTACTTAAAAATGTAATATGCTATAAACATTAAATTAACGAAGCCTAGGTATCCTTATAAACAACTCCTATCTGCTATTAAAGAACTACAACAACATTTTGTCATAACTTATGTAGATAAAGCTTCTAATAATTATGCCATCATTTGTAAAAAATATTATGTTTCTCTGTTACAGAATTACTTAAAAATAATCAAATTTTTAAACCCATTAATAATCAATCTATCAAAATCAAAACTAAAATGCTAAAATTATATACACAATTAAATATTAATTGAAAGTTTTTTAAATTTCCTTATGTTACTTTGGTTCCTAAATTCCACAAATCACCTCTCAGTTTTAGAACAGTCACTTGTGGACATAATACCTTTACCACTACAGCTAATAAGTACTTGCTTAACTGTTTAAATAGAATTAATGAATCTCTTAAATTCAGGAATTCAGGATATTTCATTTTGAACAATAGTTTTGATTTAGTTAATCACCTTAGCAAGTTTCCACAAATTCTTGGTTTCCATACCTTTGATTTTAAAGACCTATTTAATAATATTGTCATTAAAGATTTATATAAAGTTATTATCTCTCTTTATCATGACTATATATCTTCAAATCATGTTGCTTTTAATGTCAAAAATTTTCCTATGCTCTTGCACTTTGTGTTATACAACAATTATATTATCCAAGGTGATAACATTTATTTACAAACATTTGGTGTACCACAAGGTGGCTGTAGTAGTAGTATTCTCGCTAACTTATATCTTTATTATTATGAATGTCATTTTAACTCTAATTCATATATTATATATAGATATGTTGACGACTTAATTTGAATTATCATTGATGATTCCTATCCCATTAATATTGATTTTTACACTTCTAACCTAAAATTAATTCCTAATGAGCCTAGCGTTAGTCAAACTGTTAATTTTTTAGACCTAAATTTAGATACCCTCAATAATCATGTAATCACCAATCTATATGATAAAAAAGATTCTTACAACTTCACTATCATAAATCTGCTATCATATCAATCTTGTAATTCTATTCAATTCTTTAGAAACATCATTTTAAACCAGCTATTTCGAATACATCGACTTTCTGATCCTCGGTTTCACTTTCTCCACATCAATAATCTTAAAGGCATTTGTCAAAATTACCAATATCCGGAAGTATTTGTAAATAATAGTATTAATAATTTCAAATATATCACGTAACAATTTTACACATGCATTATTTATCTTTGATTGGTTAACTCATTTTTGAGAATTCACCCATTCTTATCACCTCACTTACCACTTGGCCTGAGTCTAATACTGTTTACTATTTTCGAATGACTATTTTTCACTTGTCCTGAGTCCTATACTGATTACTATTTTTGAAAGTCTCCATACATATTATGTATCGTTCAAATATATTCATTCCGGTACCCACTCACATTGACGAAGTGAGGTGAAATGCTCAGTCACTAGTTTATCCTACACATGGTGCAATGCTTGTGAGTTCATATTTCTGTTCGAGGAGGTATTATTTTTCAGATTTGTAATTCAATTGATTTATTTTTCTCCTTCCACTAGCCAGTAGACAGTTCCAATGGTGTCTATAGTTAAATACTATCGCCATTGTGAGAAACTGGCTATTCTATCGGTTTTAATTCGAATTATATGGCTGTCCTGATGAGAATGCAATTTCGAACTAACCGCCATTTTTTGTGTAGTTTCAATTGATTGTTCTCTATGTCTTAATCTCTTATCTTGAGCTAATTATTATTGCCTTTCTCATTTTTGCCGTGTTTTCTTTTTCCTTTTTTATATTTATATACTTTTAATTGTGATTTTTGTATCCTAGTATTCTTCTCATCCCCCTTTCCATTGTAGTGATATGTTACCCTCTATCTTTATCCTTAGTCTTGTTCTATAATTACTCATTTGTAACAGATATGCTAGAGATGGTTTTTTTGTACATACAGTAGTTTATGCATAATTTTCGATTAAAATCTTTCAATTTTTATATATATTATATATATATATATATATATATATATATATAATAATAGAAGTTTGAAAATCCAATGAACGAAAAGTAAGAAGATGTAACACGATAAACCTAACTTTTTAAAAACACCCACAGAATAAAATATAATACAGCAAATCATCAATCAAATGGATTAAAAATACAAAACACTAGCTATCAAGTTACAGAAAATCAACCAAATTAAAAGGTATGGAAACAAAAAAAGAAAAACTTAAACTAATTTCAACTATCTAACTGGCGTACAAAACAAATGTAAAAATCAATTAATCCTCAAGCATATGGAAAAAATAAAAAAATTAATATCGAATCAACAAGTCAATGAAAAATATAAAGGTATGGAATCGAAATAAGTATAACAAACGAAATCAAGCACAAACACCTTACACGTGGACGAGGCTCTAAGCCTAAATCATGAATTGTTAACCTCTACAAAAATCTAATCATGTCCAAGTTTTTTGTAGAAGCAAACACAAAAATGTATGTTTCTGAAGAAATAGATAGATTAAATCTATAAACTATTTCTACTTGGACGACATACATAAAGAAGGAATAAAAAAGAAAAAATGAATACCTGGAAAAAGCACAGCGTATGTACAATCGATTCAATACAGGGTACACTGATAGAAGAGACCAGTGTTGCCATTCGTAAAGAAAAAATAAAAAACCATTTACTGTTGCCATTCATAAGAATTGAAAAACTGTGAAGCGAAATGTTAAGAAAAAGTATTAATATACAAAAAGAGCTACTAAAAAGAGGGGCAAATAATAGTAATGCTGAAGTGGGAAGTGAATGTAAAAAAAAAAAAAAAAAAAAAAAAAAAAAAAAAACCACACAAGAGAATGGAGATGTCTGGCTAATATAAGATACTATGAATAGAATTATATGATACTATGAAAAGAATTATAAAAATCCAGCTATTTTAAATTTTTTAACAATACTATTTACTAAATAAGAGGGATATTTATATAAATTACTAGTAATTTTGAGATTATTGATATGCATAGCATGAAATTTTTTATCAGATAATCTATAAATTCTAAAAAGCTGATTGAGTATAATATTTCTAAACAATTGAATCGAGTTACAGGAATTAAAAGGTAAGATTTTATCAATATTAAAATTATAAAAGTCTTTTTTATGGAAGTGGGAAGTGAATGTAAAAAAAAAAAAAAAAAAAAAAAAAACCCACACAAGAGAATGGAGATGTCTGGCTAATATAAGATACTATGAATAGAATTATATGATACTATGAAAAGAATTATAAAAATCCAGCTATTTTAAATTTTTTAACAATACTATTTACTAAATAAGAGGGATATTTATATAAATTACTAGTAATTTTGAGATTATTGATATGCATAGCATGAAATTTTTTATCAGATAATCTATAAATTCTAAAAAGCTGATTGAGTATAATATTTCTAAACAATTGAATCGAGTTACAGGAATTAAAAGGTAAGATTTTATTAATATTAAAATTATAAAAGTCTTTTTTATCATATAAATTTGTAACAATTCTATTAGAAGGATCAATAAAAGGATTTAAATCCAAAAAATTAACATTTTTACTAATAGTAGCTTCATTAGGAATTAATTCCAAATTGTCTGGATAGTAATCTATATCTATGAGATAATTTTCTGTATGTACTAAGCAAATCAGATCATCAACATATCTGTAAAAAGTATAATCTATTGAAGTAAATGACTTTTCATAATGATAAAGGTATAAATTAGCTAGCATACTGCTACTACAGCCACCCTGTGGAACTCCTGAGACTTGTAAGTATAATTTATTTCCTTGAAAAATATAATTATTGAAAATAACAAAGTGAAGAAGTTTAGGAAAATTTTTAAATTTAATTTGATTTGAAAGAGGTGTAATATAAGCATTATATAGAGCTAAAATTACATCATATAGATCAGATATCTTAATATTATTAAAAAGATCTTTAAAATCAAAAGTTTGAAATCCTATTATTTTTCTAAGAGATGTTAATTTATTCTTTAATTCTTTACTATTATTTAGAATATGGTAGTTATTGCTAGTCTGGCTTAAACTATTATTTATTAGATTTAAAGAATTTAGTAATAATTTACTCGCAGTAGTAGAGTAAGTATTATGGCCACTAGTAACTGTTCTAAATTTAATAGGATTTTTATGAAATTTTGGAATAAGCACTATATAAGGAAATTTAAGATATTTATATTTAATATTTAAATCATTATACATATTGATAATTTTCAATTTAATACTATTGATGGAATGTAAATCAGGTTTAAAAAGACTATTATTTTTTAAATAATCTAACAGAAATTGAATATAAAATTTTTTACAGATAATAGCATAATTATTAGAGGCTTTATCAACATAGGTGATGACAAAGGATCTTTGTAAATCATTAATGGAATGTTTAATATTATCAATATTATATAAAGATCTAGACAATTTAATATCTCTAATAGCATTTTTAATTGATTCTAATATAGTAAATTTCCACATATTAAATGCCTCTAATGGCAGAGCGTATTTACAAGCTAATTTATATATATATTTATCAAGATCAAGATTAATTGATTTTAAGACTTTAAAAGAATTATTACAAGAAGGTATCCTAAATTTAGTGCCAAATGACATAATGTTTCTTAACACATTGTCACTAACAAGGTCTAAATCTCCTGTAACTATGTGCCCCAAGTCAGGATTTAGAAATTTAGCAAATTTATTTAATTTACAAATACATTCACTATCTACAATTGACTGAGAAGAATGATCAATAGAGAGCGATTGTGAAACTTCATTATAATTAAATATAGACCTACCAATAGGCTTATTGTATTTGAATGTCTTTGAAACAAATAAATCACCAATAGGCAATAAATGTTTAAACTTGTTAAACAGATGTCCAAAATTTATAGAATTATATATAGGATGTTTAAAAGAGATAACACAATAAGAATTAGTAGTTGTATTATTATAATGAAACTGATTTAGTTTTAAATTTAAAAACTGTGATCTTGTAATAAGCAAATCAAAGAAAATATGATTAAAATGTTCATTAGCAAGATTTAATTTTAAAAAAATGGCATAAACCTTATTTAAATGTTTTTTCTTTACTGCAAAAACCCAGGATCTAATGAATTTCCATTGAAAAGTTCTATTAAATTGATTATGTAGAGTTATAATCTCAGATTTATGATCATTAAGATTGGAATGTCCCTTTCCTCGTTTAAATCTTTTGAGTTTGATTGATTCACTATCATTTAAATGGGGTTTCAAAAAAAGGTGATTAAAAATAGAATATTTATTATCTACAAAATTATTTTTTACAACATTACCATTTAGATACATTTGATTTAATCCATATGGAAAAAGAGTACAATGTGATTTAATATAGTAGTTTTCAAAATAAATCCTATCTGCTGATTTTGTTTTTATATCTAAAATATGTATAGTAATATTTTCAAAACCATGTTTGGCAAAGTGTTTATATTCAATTTTATTGGAAGTAGGAAGAAAATTATTATTTAGAATATATTTTTTGACATGATCTCTGTGTACATTCATACGTAGATGAATGGGATTACTAGTTTGTCCTATATATGATAGATTGCATATGTTACAAGATAAACGGTAGATGCAATTAAAAATTTTGCAGAAAGGCAGAAGACTTTCATGGTTTGTAATTTGAGTATGAGAAGCATATGGGCAGGTTTTGCATTTTTTATTCTTACATATCATAAATATATATAATATATATATATATATATATATCATAAATATATATAATATATATATATATATATATCATAAATATATATAATATATATATATATATATTATATATATATATTATTCATATATATATATATATATATATATATATATATATATATATATATATATATATATATATATTATATATATATATTATTCATATATATATATATATATATATATATATATATATATATATTATATATATATATTATTCATATATATATATATATATATATATATATATATATATATATATTATTTATATATATATATATATATATATATATATATATATATATATATATATATATATATATTATATATATATACTATTTATATATATATATATATATATATATATATATATATATATATATATATATATATATATATATATAATATGGCAATAAAATACAGTTTGCCTATGAATGCATTTGATGAATGGCGAGATCGTGTAAATTTTCAATTTCGTCGATTTTATCAACCTTCAATTCAAAAACGAGAAGAGAGTAATGTAAATCGTGACGAACTGAATGATTTATCGAACAAATATGCTGTTACCTACACAGACAAGGCAGCATCTAATTTCACTTTCACATGCATAGCATACTATATGAAGATTCTTAAAGAAAGTTATCAAGATGAAGAAATCTATAAAAAGCTCAATGTGCAACATAATGAAATTAATAATAGAATTTGTGCACTTCATAAGCGAATTGGAATTGATTTGAAACATATACGCTACCCGTATTTGGTCTTGATACCCAAACTTCACAAAAAACCAGTGAAGTTTCGTCCAGTTACAGTGGCATTTAAAACTTATACCACAAAGGCTAATACGCTACTTAAGTCATATCTACAACCTGTAATGAATCATATTTCAAAAAATGGTTCCGTCATGAAAAAAAACAGCGATCAAGTTTTGGGAATTTTGAACAAACTACCTGCTAACCAATTATATAGAAGCTATGATTTCCAAGATCTATTCAGTAATATAAATTTGGGGGATCTATATAGTATATTGACGCAAATACATGAGACATTTGAATTACAACAAAGTGTCACAATTCAAAAGTTTAAACACGTTTTGGACATCGTATTGTATGAAAATATATTGTATAATGGTACTGAATATTACAAACAAATTAAAGGCGTGCCAATGGGTGGAGGGTGCTCGACATTATTAGCAAATCTATATTTGCACCATTATGAACAAGGAAATCACTTTATAAACGAAATGGTTTACTTTCGATTTATTGATGACATCCTCATAGCATACGAAAACACAGGAGACGGGTATGAATTTGATTTTTCCTTTTATCCAGCTTGCTTGAATCTTATTGAGAATATCTCGGATAAAACAAAGGCAATCAACTATCTGGATATAAGTATACATTTAACACCTAGGAAGACAACGTATTATACTATTTATGATAAAAGAAGACAGTACAGTTTTAGAATACATTATATAATTAACTGGTATTCTAATTTAAGTATCAGGATATTTCGCAATATAGTCATTAATCACTTTAAACGTAGTGAAAGAATGCATTCTTATGGAAAGGATAGGATCAAAAATGATTCTATATTTATTAAGGAAGCAATAACAGAAAATTATCTTTTAATATTTATTTGTCAGTGTTACAATGTGGTACATAGTAAAGTTTTCGATGCGTTCAGTAAGGATTTTGGCAACACCTTTATTTCAGGAAATAAAATGGCATCGATACAGCGAGGAACTATTTAAGCGTGTAAAATTGACGTGAGAGATTTGGATGGAGGTAAGGTATTTGTAGTTCGTATATTTTAATTAGGTTTAGTTTTGTGTCGTTTCAATTATATTGCTCATATGTTGGGGGATTTTTTCATTTTACGTTTGATATATGCTTCGTATGGGCGTCTTCTGTTTCGACGTTGTACTGAATTTAACCGCAGGTAATGCATGGCTCCGTGAGTGTTGCCATTGGTGGAAAAGTCGACTTGTAAACGGGAACTAGGGGTCACAATCCCCCTAGGCCTTTTATGTATTACCTGTTGGCTGACTTCATGTCCAATGTTTCAAATTTTACTATTATATATATATATATATATAATAGTAGATATATATATATATATATATATAATATATATATATATATATATATATATATATATATATATATATATATAATATATATATATATATATATATATATATATATATATATATAAAGATTTACAATGAAAAAAGAAAATATATAGGTGGAATGATTGTGTTTACAGGATTGCAGAAAGGTCAAGGGGGATTGCGATCTCTATTTCCTGGTTAGAAGCTAGCTTTGACTTCATGAAAACGCTCCCAGAGACTCAACAACTGCAAAAAACATCATAATAGTGCCTTGTACAGCACTATTATGAACAAGCAAAGTATGGAAGATTTTATAACCACATTCCGAAATAAGAAATTTGATGGAATTCCCTTTATTGTAGAAATATAGACAATTAGATTATTGTATAGACAATTAGATTATTGTAGAAATACAGACAATTATCCATTAGCAAGTTAATTGATACAAAGGAAGTCACAGCGATGGCATAGAGGAAGAGGAAAATACCATTAAAACTATAACAACACAGAAGAAAAAATCTCCAAATTTATGGAATCATTTAAATCCAAAGACGGAATCAGGTACAGTTGTATTAATGATGTCATTTACAGTATAAAAATCAAACATTTACCTCGAATATGGGCTTTCATACAGCAATATACGTTGGAAGAACCTATTAACTTTCAAATAGAAGAAAGACATAAAAATATAGCCATTATACTTGACTTAATTAAATTAAGGGCCGGAAAATTTCAAATTACATTAAAACCCTGAATACAGAACAAGCAAAGTATGGAATATTTTATAACCACATTCCGAAATAAGAAATTTGATTTAATTCCCTTTAAATCGATACTCTACAATATTAAAACTTTCTTACCTATTCAGGACCTTAAGGTAAAAATGACTTACCGCTTTGTACGCACAAACGGTGGAAGATTCATCAACTACAACAATATCTGTAAAGAATTAGATACTAAAACAACAGAATGCAAATGCCTTGATAGCAAACATAAAGATCCTTATCATAATCACATCATTACAGGTGATCTGGATATTATCTCAGATAAAACTCTAAAAAATATTTTCAAACTCGGAACTAAATACAGATCACAAGAATATAACACAGTAGTCGAAAATTTCAATCAAGATCTAGAAGAATTCATTTATAAAATAGCAGTAAAACACAGTTTACCTATCCTAGCCTTTCAAGAATGGAAATATAATTTTTCAAAAGAATTTCAGTTTGATTACAACAAACAAGATGACAAAATAAGGAATCTTTCAATACCTGCAGCTATACAAACTATAAAAGAAAAATTTGTTATAACTTATACTGACAAGATGGTATAACATTTTGCATTTACATGCAAAAAGTTTTACATAGATACACTTCATCACTGCTACCAAGACAGTACTATATACGCCCCAGTACACAATAATGGAAATGTTCTATCCAAAAGGATTAAAGCTATGTACAAACGAATCGGTAATGAAATAAAATCTGTTAAATTTCCATATTTAATCCTCATTCCAAAGATGCATAAAGAGCCTGTAAAGTTCCGTACAGTTAGAGTTGGCTGTGGAACATATCTGACAATAGCTAATAAACGACTATTGAACATCCTCAAGTTTGTGATGGAAAACATCAAAAAACAGTATCATGTCATGATCAAGAATGGAATAGAAGTTATAGATCGTTTAAAACATTGTAATAAAAATATATGTTTTAAAAGCTTTGATTTCCGCGACGTTTTTAACAACATTGATTTATCTAATTTATACTCAATCTTGGAAAAATTACATGAAGAATATGAGTTGAAGGATTTTATTACTTATCGAAGATACCTTGACCTTATTGAACTAGTATTAAAGGAAAATATTCTATATAACGGAAAAAAATTATTACCGACAAATAAAGGGAATTCCAATGAGAAAAGTCTGCTCATCAATCCTGGCTGATATTTACCTCTCAACATATGAAAAAGGAACCCATATTTTGTCAGAGATACCATATTTCCGGTTTGTTGACGATGTGCTATTGGGGTGTTATGAAGACACCACCAATTTCGATTTTACTTTTTACCCACCGGAATTGGAATTAATAGTAAATTGTCAAGAAGAAAATGAAGCGGTAAATTTTCTGGACATCTCAATAAAAAAACATGGATTATATGGTCATTATACAACGTTATATGACAAAAGAGAATTATATAGAATTAAGATCGATCATCTCGTCGATTGGAAAACAAATCTTACCAAGAATAATTTCAGAAATATCATACTCGGACACTTTAAGAGAAACCAAATTTACAATACGTTTAAAAAGGATTGCAATAATAGCAACATTAAAATCATAACTGAGGCTTTATATAAACATTATCCTTTATATTTCTTAAAGGATTGTTATAAATCGATTTTCAGGGATCATGTGGATTTTTTGACAGTTTACTTCATCAAACTGCAAGTAAATAAAGTTTATGCGTACCTCCTAGGATTGCACGCATGCGTAAGATGAACATATATAAGATAGCGAGTTGGGCAGGATTCACTTTTGGTCCAGTTTCCTTCTGTTGGTTGGTCTTGTTCTTCCGTATCCGGGTGCCTTCGTATTAGCACGCATTGGGGACCAACCTTTGCTTTGTATTGGTACCGTGAGCGTTTGCCTAGGCTAGAAAAGCAGCTTTAAACGGGAGGGGGAGTCGCAATCCTCCCCAACCATTAAATGCAAAGCATTTGGTTATCCCATATTCCTTTAAATCTTCTTTTTCTTGGATTATTATCTGCTTCGGAGTATAGAGCGGCTTGGCGCCTTTTCCTGAGTAGTGCCTTTGGTTTTTGTGGATATGCATAGGAATTCTATTTGAATTTGATTACTGGTTTTTATATGATAATATATATATATATATATATATATATATATATATATATATATATATAATATATATATATATACACACAAAAGCTATAAAATTTAAAAACCCTCTACCATACCATATATACGATATATACTCGTATATATATCGTATACGATATATACTCGTATAATACCATATATATTATATATATATATATATTTTATATGTAAGTAAAATGAAATGACAAAAAGTAAAATGAAACGACAAAAAAACGGGTGAAAAATATGTTTTATTCCAATTACAGAAAAAATATATATATTCTAAATTTATGAAATCACAAGTTCGATATGTTTGCAATCACCTGCAATGGCATTTGGTTGTCAATATTTCAGTATTGTTCATTCCCAAAGTTTGAACGATTTATGTACAGTGGTTTTCGAGATATTACAGTTCTTTATTAGGGCGCTTATTTCTGGTCACCCTGTATATATAATATATATAATATATATATATATATATATATATATATTTATATATATTGACAAGTCAGGAAGTTTTCATAACTGCAAACTATAAATTGTTATTTTTTCCTTGAAGGAGATGCAAGTTCCAAATAAAGGTTTAAACTATGTTAGTTTTATTTAGCATTTTGCTAAAAGAAATCTTATTTTGCTAATACATGTTCTAACATTAAGCAACAGGTTTCCGGTTTTCCCTAATTGCTCCGAAATAACCTTGAGAAGGAAAGTCTCTCCGCGCATCACGTGATACATTTGGCGATCGCTTCGAAAGCCAGCCAATATCCGCACTGGCTTGGTATACACTCTGGCCGATCGCGTTTGTGACGTCACATTGTAATTGCGATTGTAATGTCGTCACATTGTTATGTGTTAATTAAATTGCGGAAACGTCGCAGAATATAGTCACAATGAATTTACAAAGTTACTGATACGGAACATCGCATAGAAGTCACAAATAGGATGTCACATTGTGAACCATGTGCCACGTGACTACAACTTCACTGTCACACATGTGACGATCTTTGCTGTGAGGGGCACTTACAGTTGATCTCGGCAGCTGAATTAAAACAGAAATGTCCCAAAAGTAAATTTGGGTGCTATTCTATTATGGCACAACAGTGGAAGCCACTGAGGCCTTCAAAGTGGCGAATCCTACATTTAATGAAAGTTTATATGAAAAATCACAAAACATGCTTCATTTAAAATCTGCTTACATTATTCGTATTCTATGGTACTCAAAATATTCTATGGTACTCAAAATATGGTACTATAAATGATCATCCAAAAATTGAATTTCAGTTTTTTGGCACAGTTCAAGCACTTTCTTTATACATAGGGAAAAAATAAATGCATCTTTGATCGAAAAGATGATAATTTCTCTATTGCAGATGCCAGAGGGTATAGTGCGCAATCAGCCTTATTTCAACAATGCAAGTTGCAGTCAATCGCACTGCAATACAAACAAGAGTTCAGGAAAAAGAAGTTGATGAATATTTCCCTTTTTGTTTCTTCAGATAGACTCGCACAGTCTCACGGCTTATTTTTACTTTCCTTATATACAATAATGTATAAGGAAATTATTGTGACGGGGTCGAAAATTTGAATTCGAGTTTTCGACGAGAGAGCACGTTTCAACCATCCCTGATCACGAATTGAACATTTAAGTGATGTCTGTGTGTGAAATTATGTGTGTGTGTGTGTGTGTCAGTGAGACTCTGGAGACGATAACTGACGAACGAATGGGCCGATTCGAACGAGATTTGGTACAAAAATTACAATCCGTAAACACTGGAAGTTTATTGTTTTTATACACAATCGAATGTTCAGAACCCCCTAATTTTCGAGTGAAATTTTGAAAAAATCGTCAAAAAATCAAAACCTTTAATAAAGTTATGCAAATAAACATTTCCTATGTAATTTTTCATTACAAAACGATTGGCATAAATTTTAGAACGCTAATATGAACCGTTCTCGAGATATTGCACAATCTCCAAAAAAAATTATCAAAAAGTCATACAAAATTAAAAAAAAAATATTTACTATTGAGAAACATGTTCACTTTTCATATAAAATACCATGCAATAAATTTGGTGACATCATTCTCGGAGATCTAGCTCGTTCCATTCATGAAAAAAGATACTTTAAGTAATGTATTTTTGTATTTGAATGCCAAAAGTCATCTGCTGTTAGAATAATTTATTTCCCCGGTCATAACGCTTGGCGTGATTTTGGCGACTTTTTTAAATGGTGCTAAATTAACGAAAAACTCGCCAAATTGCTAAAAAATCACTAGATAAAAAAAGAATTAAATTCGAGTGAAAACTGTGATTTTTATCCTAAATTTGAAATGTTTTTGCTTTACCTGCAATGCATGGTAATGTATAAGGAAAGTATTGGAATCGTGCCAAAAATCGCAACTCGAGTTTTCGACGGAACTAAGCGTTTCAAGACCTCTAGAATACGAAAAAACTAATTTTAGCGTGACGTCTGTGTATGTGTCACGACTCATTGACGAAAATTCAATATCTTGAAAAGAATATAAATGACTACTATAAAAATAATCTACTTTTTTTACTGTAAAAGTAGTAAATCCATTGCATTATATGAGGAAAGTCATGTGCTGCCCACATCTGACTTTTCTTCTTGTAAAATTTGTAAAAAATGAATTCTGGTATAAGAAGGTTGAGTTGAGTCATAATGCAGTTAATTAATTAGCTGTAGATTAAAAGAATAGTTTACATTTTGGTTTAGCCTAACAACAGAGAAACATGCATTAAAAACACAATATTCAAAACACTTAAAACTGACCACTTTGAAGCTGCGCAACATTTCTTCGTGATAAATCAACAGCAAACTAGGTATCAGACGTTCCCCACTTGTTGATACTGCTTATCTCAACATGAATCTTTTTAAAATAATGAATAGAGCAATTTTCCGTCATCGCAGGTCATTATAGGAAACGAGCTCATCATAAGAGCTCTTCAAGCGTTACGGAAAAGTAGAGAATCCGTCCAATTGGCAGGGTGCAGGAACAAATTGCCTGCAATCACGCCCTTCCCCGTTCCCCCGATTCCGCAGGCCAATCACGTTGTGTAGCGAGCACAATCTGAAATATGAGCAAGGGAATGGAGGAGGGAGAAATTCCAAAATACATAAGGCATACTTTTTAATAATGTGGAAAAACGGAAGCTGCATTTACTGTGATTTATTTCTTGTTTCAGAATTCACAACTAAAGAATAATTTAGTTTCTTTAATGACCTAGTTCAATCCATTGGTGATAAAATCGTATTTAATGAATCTGTGAAATTACAAAATATATTATACTAGTAAGGCCAGCGGGCATTTTGCCCGTAAGTAATTTAAACAAGAAAGATCAATCGTGCATAAAGCATTGATTATGAAACACTTTCCAACTGCAATGCAATTTTATTTAAACATCTCGAATATGCAATACATTCCTCGGTAATATTTTAAAAATTATCACAATACTACATTAATTTATTATATTTGAAAACTTAAAACTTCATCAAAAAAAATGAATTTCATTCAAATGACGGACGGCATTGAAACATAAATTGCCTGGTTTAAACATCTCTAAAATGCGATACATTCCTTGGTAATATTTTTAAAGTTACCATAATACTAAAATAGTTATTATATTTGAAAACTTCATCGAAATCAAATGAAATTTATTCAAATGACGTCATCGAAATACAACACGCCTGGCTCTCTCTATAAAAGCAGCATTTCAATCATAAACATTTTTTAATTCATTTCATTCATCCCAATATTGCAATAATTTATTTTATTTAAAAACTTAAAACCATGGAGGTACAAGTAATTAAACTCTATGCTTAAAACTTCATCGAAAAAATCATCCTTCTCTCTGTAAAATCAATGAATATTTTATTCATATCAGCTACATTGCAGACTCCATGAGCTAAATAATTTTGCGTTAAAAAATGCAGCAATTCTTATACAACTCATTCTACATATTTTTCTGTTTACATTTTCCATAAGTGAAAATTAGGCTTCGTTGTAGAAATAAGCAGAGTTGGGTGATCATTTAAATTCAAATATATTGTAATTGCGTTGTTTCAGTATGTAGATGCACAGAATTTAAGCAAAATTGAAGTGGTTTTAGGACGGATACAACACTAAATATGAATTAAAAAGAACTTTAAAAATCACGATTTCGACACAAGCCACATTTTATTTTGAAGTTGGTTACGTGATCTCTTCATATAATGGCCACGCGATCGCTTCATATAAAAGGTATAATTATTATTTTAATTTTTATTTAAAAAACTACTGAATATAATTTGCTGAAATTTCTTTTATATATTTTATGGGATAATTTGAATATTTTATAAAACTTTCGAAGCAATTTGCGAATTTTTAATCCGCTTAAAAATTTTTGTAAAATTAGGTCCCATGGGGTTCAATGTATTTCATGTTTTCATCCCGAATTCAATCCAAAACTAGTTGGGTGATATTATTCAATTATATTCCCAAAGTTCCCATAGACCGTCTGAACAACATACTAAAATTTCGTTTTCATAAAGTCATTTTTACGGCCGTTATCGTGCTAACGGACAGACAGACAGACAGATAAAATGAACAAAGTCATAAACACTTTTCAACTTTGTTGTAAAGTCTTAAAAACGAATGACTCGAAGGCTATGGCATAAATTAGAACATTCTAACAAATCGAGTCCATTTAAAATAAATGAACTTTTGTTGTTATCGTTACAATTTCATGGAATCTTTCGATTATTTCGAATGCTATTACGTCTAATATGTCTGATGCAGTAACAATCGAACTTATACTTTCAAATTTTTGATTTTTCGATTTTACCTTCAAGGAATAGCCTTCTGAAATGAAATATGTAACTTTTATGCAATTTTCCATGTTAGAAGCGATTATATAATGAGTTTAGTAATGCTAGAATATGTTTATATTAAGAGCAAATAAAACGTTAACTTCAATTTTCTCAAAATATGAATTGTCATCACTCAAGCAGACCTTTCTTAAAAACTATTAAATGTTTTGATGTGCCATTTTATAGCATGTTTTGGTGAGATAAAATCTGTATGCTGAACTTGAATGTTTTATATTTATAGTTTATGTTTTAAATACGCATTTGTACTCATGAAAAAATATGTATTTACAAAATCATTCAAAATATTATTAGTTTGCATTTTAACTAAAATATTTAATTTTTAAAATTTAGGTTCACGATTTGAGGTAATATCTTTAATTTACATACGTAAAGTTTTAAATTTAAATTTAGATTAAATTTTTTATAAAGTGTACCGGAATTCATGTATGTTAAAATATTTTTTCGTTTATATATGTTTACTTTCTCTTTTATCTTGAAAATTATAAAAGTGTAGAGATATTTCTTTTGCGCAAATAAAATTATATGTAACTAAATATCTTGCAAAATTAGTATCAATTTCTTGACTTCAAAATTAAAGCCTCCCGGCAATTCAAAATATTGAAATTTTCACCTATTTCAGTTCTTCTTCTTCGATCCAGACCGTCCGATCTACCCGAAGATGTAAAGTATCTGTTTGGATGGCGGGGAACGCCTCCCAATTTAGACTGGAACCCAGTGGGCACCCCATCTATAAGGGCCCTACCCTCCTTCCTCTACTACCAACATCTCGAAGGTCTGACGGATCCACATATGTAACGTGCCCGTACTCAGCGCAAACACGGGGACTGTATCCTCCTTCCCCTACCACCAACCTCACAGAAGGACTTACGGACCCACATGTTTAACGTGATCGTACTCTGCTTGAACACGGCGACAGTTTGGGCAGAGACGGGAATTTAATTCAGGTCGTCCGAGTGCAATCCCCGAGTGCTAACCACTGGACTGTCGCGTCCCACCTATTTCAGTTGTCGAGAAGCATCTAGTATCTTTAACTCGAAGTACATTGTTTAGCCGTATGGGATATAATGGCATACCAGTATGATAGGTGAAGGCCCTGAGTTTGAGGCATTACCTCTACCTAAGTCGAAATTGGATTTGATCTACCCCGTGGCGGATCCAATATAAATTTCCCATGAAGGATCAAAATGTTGAATCCTTATTAAAGATCTAATGTAGATTCCCTATAAAGGATCCAACATACTAGATTCCCCCATGAATGATCCAATGTAGAACCCTCATGAAGGATCCAATGCAGAATCCCTATAAAGGATCCAATGTAGAATCCTTATGAAGGATCAAAATGTAGAATCATTATTAAGGATCTAATGCAGATTCCCTATAAAGAATCCAATATACTAGATTCCCACATGAGTGATCCAATGTAGAATCCTCATGAAAGTTCCAATGTAGAATCCCTATGAAGGATCCAATGTATAATCCCTATGAAGGATCAAAATGTAGAATCCTTATTAAGGATCTAATGTAGATTCCTATGAAGGATCCAATATACTAGATTCCCCTATGAATGATCCAATGTAGAAACCTCATGAAGGATCCAATGTAGTATCCCTATGAAGGATCCAATGTAGAATCCCTATAAAGGATCAAAATGTAGAATCCTCATTAAGGATCTAATGTAGATTCCCTATGAAGGATCCAATATACTTGGTTCCCCCATTAATGATCCAATGTAGAATACTCATGAAGGATCCAATGCAGAATCCCTATGAAGGATCCAATGTAGAATCCCTATGAAGGATCCAATGTAGAATTCTTATGAAGGATCCAATGCAGAATCCCTATGAAGGATCCAATGTAGAATTCCTATGAAGGATCCAATGTAGAATTCTTATGAAGGATCCAATTTCTTATGAATGATCCAATGCAGTATTTTTATGAAGGATCTTTTAGAATCCAGTCTAGCTACTACTAAGGTCAATTAGGCGAACTGTAGTTTGAGAAATGTCTCCAGTGCGCCAGAGCTCCAGATGGGGATATGCGTATAACCCAGCCAATAGTCATCGTAATTTTGTAATAAATAACGTTGTTAAAATATGTAATACCTATTTTATATTTCCGCTACTTTCTCATTTTATAAAAAATATTTCTGTTGTGTTTCTCACAATACAGGGATGCAATTTTGAGTGACAGCCTTTGCGAATCGCTCGTTTAGCAGTTCGATACCACATCGCACGAACTCCAAAACAATTGTATCTGTTAATTTATGATTCAAGATTTTACAAAGAATCCTCTCATTTCTTGATAACGATTACCGTTATTTTTTTATGATGTTTTTTCATTTAAGATATAAAAAAAGGGCAATATCTCGAGAACAAAATATACAATCGACCTTTATAATTGATATAACTCCCCTAAGAAATAAAACAAGAAAGATCAATCATGCATAAGGCATTGATTAAGAAACACTTTCCAACTTCAATGCAATTTTATATAAACATCTCTAATATGCGATACATTCCTCGGTAATATTTTTCAAATTATCACAATATTACATTAGTTTATTATATCTGAAAACTTTAAACTCTTTAAACTCCATCGAAAAAAATTAACTTCATTCAAATGACGACATTGAAATATAAATTGCCTGGTTTAAACATCTCTAAAATGCGATACATTCCTCGGTAATATTTTTAACATTATCATAATACTACAATCATTTATTATATGTGAAAACTTCATCGAAAACAAATGACGTTTATTCAAATGACGTCATCGAAATATAAATCGCCTGACTATCTCTGTAAAAGCAGCATTTCATTCACAATCGTTTTTCCATTCCTTTCACTCATCACAACACTATAATAATTTATTTTATTTAAAAACTAAAAACCATGGAGGTACAAGTAATTTAACTCTATGCTGAAAACTTCATCGAAAAAATCGTCTGGTTCTCTGAGTAAAATCAATGAATGTTTCATTCATTTAAGATATATTGCAGACTCCATGAGCTAAATACTTTTGCGTTAAAGAAATACAGCAATTCTTATACAACTCATTCTACATCTTTTGGTTTTTACGATCTCCATAAGTGAAAATTAGGCTTCGTTGTAGAAATAATTAAAGTTTGATGATCTTTTAAACTCAACTATATTGTAATTGCGTTGTTTCAGTATGTAGATGCACAGAATTTAAGCAAAAATAAAACGGTTTTAGGACAGATACAACATTAAATATGGATTAAAAAGAACTTTAAAAATCACGATTTTGACACATGATGGATGCCATATTTTATTTTGAAGTGGGTTACGTGATCTCTTCATATAATGGTCACGTCATTCCTTCATATAAAGGGTGTAATTAATATTTTAATTTCTATTTAAAAAACTGCTGAATATATTTTGCTGAAATTTTTTTATATATTTTATGGGATAATTTGATTATTTCCTAAAACGTTGGAAGCAATTTGCAAATTTTAAATCCGCTTACAAAATGTTTGAAAAATTATGTCCCATAGGGTTCAATGTATTTCATTTTTTAACCCGGGTTCAACCCAAAACTAATTGGGTGATATCATTCATTTGTATTCCCATAGGTCCCGCAGACCGTCTGAACAACATACTAAAATTTCATTTTGATAAAGTCATTTTTACGGCAATTATCGTACCAACGGACAGACAGACAGGCAGGCAGAATGAACAAAGTCATATACACTTTTCAACTGTGTTGTAAAGTGTTAAAAATGACATGCAAAGAAGAGGACCATGGAAATTTATTTTACCATGGAAATTTTTAACAAAAGTTCTTCATTCGATATTTTTTTTTTATTTTAAAAATTTCACTTTTAAAATTTGTAGTAATCATCACAACGTTAATAATTTGAAATAGTTTAACGTTTATAACTTGAAATAACAAATTTCATTAAATTCACAATAAATTTGATAAATTTGATAAATTCATAGACCAAATTTCATTGTATTTTCTCATATTTTTCGAGATTATATCGTGCTCACAGACATCATTATAAATGTCCTATTCGTATTCGTAAATGACCAGAATGTTAAAATGCCCATTTGTGACCAAACGCTTTATTCACTACCTTTCAGGTTTATAGGAAATGGGTTTGAACTGCGGATGCAGATGCAATATTGTGTGTATACATAATTGTGTGTATGCAGTATTGTATGTATGCCCGTAACAGGTCGGAATCTGCTTTTGACTTACGATGTTGCAACTTCGAATGACGCTGTAAGCGTCTGTGGTAACTCTGCCTTCCGACCCCTTCATTGGAACAAACGCTTCCAGGATCGAATTGAGGTAATTTCATCTAACAATTAATATTGAATTCAACACTATGTTCGATGGCGTACACGTATCCTTATAATTACAGTAGATATTAGTTGTTATGTATGTTAATAGTTGTTATGTATATAACAATTAGTTGTGTATGTTTGTAGTATTTGAGCTGATTAATTGCTACCTACATAATTGCGATTTTCGTTATAATGTCCAGGTGAAAATAGTCGTGGTGAGTGTGAAATGCACAGTAGAGCAATAGCATAGTCCAATACAATAAAATACGAGAACTGTAAGCATTGGCAAAAGAAAGATTTCTTGTGAAATTATCCACATGAAAAGAAAATCCCCCATAGGACAGCTGGGTGCACATTTTTTTCAGCTTAGTTCCGCCTTTCATTTTCTCGCATAGGTCATGTTTTAACCATTTCTCAAGCAGTTGTCGTCGTTCTTCTATAGGAAATAATGTCATCCACTCATTCTTAATAGAATTAACTCGAGTGTGGCTCAGATCGACGTTCTTATACCAGAATACACTTTTTCTTTCATGCTTTACGGGAAAAATTTTGAAAACTCGTTATCGTGAGTTCAAATGATTACAACTATAACGTGTTACTTAAACGGACGCTTTAAGGGCTTATACTTTAAAGGGCTTGAAAAAGTATTTTGATTGATGTCATACATGGCAATGTACCGCTAAAGGGGAGCTAATGACGTCACTAACAAAAATAAATTGTACTGCGGCTATATTTCACAACAATGTTTGAAATTATTAAGCGTCGTGATCTGATCATCGAATCAGAAATAAACTCTTTTATGCATGATTATGTTAAATTTTGTCCTATGCTGCTATGTTAAAAAATATAATACTTCGAAGTTTTCACTCGAAATAAAAAAAATATATATCTAGTTCTGTATTGATAATAAAGCCCGATATAAAGTTTAATGAAAATTAATTATTATTTGTGGCTGATATAATGTACAAAAGAAATCGACCACAGACATCAGAAAGACAGATGTACAGACAGATGGGCATCACTCCAAAATTGTCAAAACGTGTTCAGGAAGTCTTAAAACATATATTGGCATCTAAATCTCGAATTCGAAAATTTTTGTTAAAACTGTAGGAGTTGATCCGGAGCCAGGCCCGAACCAGGGATCCGGTGCTTACAAGACCGACATTATAAGATTAGAGCAAAAGCTAGCTTCCTCTCCGAACTTATAATTCTGGTTCATGTTTCTATCAGCTGCGATCGGTGTTTTTAGCAGGAGCAGATTCGGCTGCTGCCACACACTCCACCCCTGATGAGAAGCCCCGGTCGAATTTCGACGAGGAGGGGAGCCACCCAGAAAACCCCAGCGTGTCCCCATCCGAAACTCAGTTAATGGGCTGAATGGCCGAGAGGCGAGTCGTACCTCGGGAGTGACGTCATCCGTAGTCAACAAGGAAGGGAGTGATAGCGCCTTTGTCTCCGTGGTGCTGCCATTTATTTTTAAGAGGTGAGACCGTTGGAGACAGAAGGTTGCGTGCTTCAAACGTCCAGGATCATCATTTGTAGGAGTTGATCCGGAGCCAGGCGCGAACCAGGGACTTGGTGCTTACAAGACCGACATTATAAGATTAGAGCAAAAGCTAGCTTCCTCTCTAAACTTATAATTCAGGTTCATATCCCTATCATCTTCGATCGATGTCTTTTGGAAGGAGCAGAGTCGGCTGCTGCCACAAAACAATAAGTCCCCTGTACTATATTACATATTATATGAAAGTGAAAATTTGTATCTAATTGCAGATTTTTGTATAATATTAACGCAAGCACCTACTGCTAATACCAAACGCAATATCATTGCATGTATAATTTCTTGGATTGATGTATTATTCACAACTCAAATACATGTTATTGTTGTTGAGACTTAGACCGTCCGACCTACCAGAGAGGTGTAAGGCAACTGTTTGGACAGGCCGGGATGTGCCACCCAATTTAGACCGGAACCCATTGGGGGAGGCATCCACAAGGACCGTATCCTCCTTCCCCTACGACCAACCTCTCGGAAGGACTTACGGACCCATATGTTTAACGTGATCGTACTCCGCGTGAACACAGCGGCAGTTTTGGTTGTGGCGGGAATCGAACTCGGGCCTGCCAGAGTGCAATTTCCGCGCGTTAACCACTGGGCTACCGCGCCCTAACTCAAATACATGTGTACTAGAGGACGCAAACAGTAGTACACAGACGAGCATATTACCGTAAATGTTTCAAACGTGTGCAGATTCTCAAAACAGACTTTTCCGTCCGAACATTAAATTCGAAATGAGATGATGATTAGTATGAGGGGGTCAATTTTTTCTTCAAGAACGTTCCAGGAATGAATTTTACATTGGCCGATAAATTCCTCTTACAATCTTGTGCTCAAATTCTGTTCGGGCGTTGAATCTGCAACTATTACAACCTTGGTCACTAGGTCGTGACTCCCATCCCTTTTCTCTCAGCCACACCGGTGTGTAAACTTCATCAAATTCCGAGAACGATTCAAACACCTCGATGATTAATGCGAGCCGAAAGCGGAATGTCAAAATTCAGAATTTCTACTGTCATCGAAAATTTTTAGACATATTAAACTTTCATTTCAAAGCATTTGTATCGAATGAGAATAGAGGACCCAGGAATGTGAAAGTGCTAAGCTTCTACCTGCACTGCTAAGTGTGTGAACATTGTTGTTGGCATAATTTTTGAACAAAATAAATATTTAATACAAGCTGTAGCATTTAAACATTATATTATTGCTGAATGTAGATGTGGTAATATCGGTAAGTGGGATTCGAAAATATTAATCAAACAAAATGTACTAACTCGTACTTGGGATCTATCACATACCACTGGGCTTTGATTTACAAAAGTAAAATCAATATATGATTGGGCGTTGATTTGCAAAAGTAAAAGTGTTTTCAAAAGTAAAATCAATATATGATCAATATATGTGGGGGAGGCATCCACAGGGACTGTATCTTCCTTCCTCTACGACCAACCTCTCGGAAGGACTTAAGGACCCATATGTTTAACGTGATCGTACTCCGCGTAAATACAGCGGTAATTTTGGTAGTGGCGGGAATATAACCCGGGCTCACAGAGTGCAATTTCCGCGCGTTAACCATTGGGCTACCGCGCCCTAACTCAAATACATGTGTACAAGAGCACGCAAACACTAGTACACAGACGAGCATATTACCGTAAATGTTTCAAACGTGTGCAGGTTCTCAAAACAAACTTTTCCCTCCGAACATCAAATACGAAATGAGATGATGATTAGTATGAGAAAACCAATTTTTTCTTCAAGAACGTTCCAGGAATGAATTTTACATTGGCCGATAAATTCCTCTTACAAACTTCTGCTCAAATTCTGTCCGGGCATTGAATCTGCAACGATTACAACCTTTGTCATTAGGTCGCGACTCCCATTCCTTTCCTCTCAGCCACACCGGTGTGTAAACTTCATCAAATTCCGAGAACGATTCAAACACCTCGATGATTAATGCGAGCAGAGAGCGGAATGTCAAAATTCAGAATTTCCACTGTCATCGAAAATTTTCTGACACGTTAAACTTCCGGCATTTGTATTGAACGAGAGTAGAGGACTAAGAAATGTGAAAGTGCTAAGCTTCTGCACTGCTAAGTGTGAGAAAATTGTTGTTGGCATAATTTTGAACAAAATAAATATTTAATGAAAACTGCGGCATTTAAACATTGTATTATTGCTGAATGTGGATGTGGTAATATCGGTAAGTTGGATTCGAAAATATTAATCAATCAAAATGTATTAACTCGTGCTTATGATCTATCACATACCACTGGGCTTTGATTTACAAAAGTAAAATCAATATATGATTGGGCGTTGATTTGCAAAAGTGAAAGTGTTTTGAAAATTAAAATCAATATATGATTGGGCGTTAATTTACAAAAGTAAATGTATTTACAAAAGTAAAATCAATATATGAATTAAAAATATTGATACAAAATTGTCATCAATATTTTAAATCACATGTAAAGTATTGATAAATTATGTTTTTTTATTATAATCTATCAATATTTTAAGAGTTGTGAAAATTAAAAAGAGGAAAAAAACATGTAAGAATGTATCACTTATTTTTTACAAGTATATAAAGAAAAGCAGCAAAATATATAAACTATAATGTTACACTTGATTTTATCATGCATTTATATTCTCTATAGTTTTATCCTACTTAATTCAGAATCAGTCATAGATTGAGCAAAAAATAGTAAACTTATTATCGTTATATATTTATGTGAAATATTACTCCTTTTACATAATTCAAATAATAAAGCGTGAATGTGTGACGATGGTACAAGGTTCCTAGTGAACATAGTAGTACGTAATAGATTTTGGATTTTTAAAATATTTTTTTTTATATATTTTTATTATGCAGCTTCGATAGATTACAAGAATACGGTTTATTTCGTTCGAATCGGACCATAAAACGATGAAGTTTAATCATTCCACCTGACGAGTTTGCAGATGGTGCAAGCAATAAGCGCTTTACATATATCGCAGATATTGATGCATAAATATGGCAAATCTGTAATTTAAATTATTTGCACTTTCTGCCAGTATTGTTTTATAATAAAGCTTAAAGGGTATATATAAGCAAAAGAAATAAGATATGCATAAAGTCTTGTATTGAATTCAGCTGACACTTTTGCTCGTATCGCATAAACATCCCAACTGAACGATGGCGAGCCATCCATGTATAGCATACCTTCTGTGGAAAATTCAACTCGCAAAGTTCTTGGACAATCTACAAAACTCAATAAGTTTCTATAACTCGATAAAAGTCACCTAGTCGGAGATATTTAACCACATTCGAATCAAGGTATCTGAATTTGTCACCAACCGAACGAGGCCTTCGATTACAACAACATTTCTCTTTCTGCTACGTATTTATAACATTATGATGTCATGTCCTGCACATACTTCAATTTATCAAGTCATATTTCTTTAATTATTTATTTTTAGCCCGCGCCCTAAGATGTTTCACGTCAGAAAGTGTATATTTTTATAAACTTTAGTTCACCACTTCTTTTAAAAAATGTCTTTGAAATCTTACAAAAATTTGAGTTTTCTGCATGCCAAGTTAAGCCGCTGATTCGCATGCATTATTTGATTTGAGCATTACATGCCATAAAATAGTAAGTAATAACTGAAATCAGAGTAAATGCAAAGTTATAAATACTTCGACTACTGTGTGAATTATCTTTGCATTCCTATCGTAATTAAAACTACTTATAATTTTGCCATAAAAACTGAACTACTGTGAATTTTGTGGGGAATTATTATTTTCCCCTCGTACAGATAATAATATGAAAATCTTAAATTTTGAGTAACAGCTTGCAGAGTCCATTTCGATAATTAAAGCTTGCAATTTCGTCCCTTAGCTCAAGAGTAGAGCATCGGCTGTCCAGTTCAAAGACCCACAGTACGATTCCAGGATGAGGCAGCAAGGTTCTTTACAATAGCGCCCGAACAAAGCAATTCTGTAGGTTAGTGCAAAAATATCGGGGGTCTGAAACTGACTCTAGTACGAGTGGCACGAATTAAGTGGACTCTGGGGTATGAAGCGCTGATTTCAAATCAAATTGATAACGACAGTGGCAGCTTGTGACTTCAGTAATGGGTGGAGTAGATTCAATGGCGGATTTCCCCATCCTCCTCAAAAGAGAACATCGCCAAAACGCATCACGCTATTGACATACGTGCTGTCAAATATTATCTAAAAATAACCCCCGAAATCTGAAAAATTCGTTAAATAATAAGAGTAATTCAGCCGATAACTGTAAGTGAAGCAACGCTTATCCTGCATCACCAGCCTAACCTGATGAGCCACCACTGAATAACGACTACATAAGAAGCTAACTTGGAGGATAAAAATACCATGAGGAGGCTAACCTGAGGTAAACATAGCAGATGGTTGTCAGTGAGATTGTCAGTTGCACGCCAATCTGACATTAGAGAGTGGAGAATGCAGATTCCACTTCGACAATAAGAGTTTGCAATTTCGTTCCAGTCGCTCAACGGTAGAGCATCTGCTGGCCAGTTTGAAAATCCGGTGTTCGATTCCAGGTTGAAGCAGCAAGGTTTTTTACAAGGCGCTCTAATCAGGTGATTTATAAATAAATCTATTTGTTTCTAGTTTTATACATAATATATGTGCATACAAAAAACCATTAGAATACATGCACTAGCTCTAGACATTATGTCCACACCTCAAATACATACATATACACAGATGGAAAATTTTCCCGAAATTATTTTAAAATATTCTCAAAGCGTCTTAACTGGGCGTTTACCCGAACATCTCGAAATTTTCAGAGAAACAAAATATATTTTTATCACAGCGGTATTAGAAAGTAATGAGAATTTCCTATATAACATTGCAGCAATGGATTTTACTCACACTATACATTCCTATCACAATCTTCTACTTCAATACAGTCTTCGCACTGAATCTGCATCTACCGCCTTGGCCATTAGGCCACGCCTCCCATCCCTTCGCTCTCAGTCAATTTGGTGTGAAACTGCATCAAATTCCGAAGGCTATTCCAACACCTCGATGATTAATGCGGCCGGAGAACGGAATGTCAAAATTCAGAATTCCCACTGTTATCGAAAATTTTCTGACGCATTAAACATTCGGCATTTATATTGAACGGCAGAGAAATGCAGAAGTTGCTATATTTCCGAAATGGACTGCCAAGGATGTGATATATGTTGCCGGTATAATTTTTGGTCAAGATATTCAATACGAAATGAGGCGTTTAATATATGATATTAATGCAAAATATAAGTATTTATGGATGTATTTTAATGCATTATTCCATCAAAATATATGATACGACGCCTGTGAACAGTTACAAGGCGATCATAAATAAAGGATCTCTATTCAAACATCCTATAAAGTTTCTCTATGAATAAAAATTATCTTTCTGAAGTAATTTTCGGTAGTTGAAACTAAACCCAAATTTGTAGGAATTGCTTTCGGGACAGATAGGATTTCAAAATAATTTAGCTTAAAATATCACAAACAGAAGGAAACTAGAGTGAAGAGAATAGCTTATTGGCGGGATTTATTTTATTATATCCTTTCAATACTTAATAAATACGTGATCCCTTTGGATGAGCAGGATCGTCTGAGTAATAAATAAGTAAATCCTCAGAAAGGATATAATCTTATATTCTCAGCATAATTAAAAAAATCTGATGTGGGCAGCACATGACTTTCCCTGCAGACTTATATTCACGTTCTCTTTATTTTAATTACATTTAATTCACTTTTAATTCAATTTTCTTTCTCGTTTGCTAACTGGACTCATTTTCAAAGGTGGCGTAGCGGAAAAACAAAAAAACTAAAATATCTCGAGAACGGCTAGTCCTAGTGTAATGGAGTTGGTCTTATTCTTTTCTTCGTTAAAAATTACGTATTAAACAAGCATTTAATGGATATATTTGAGCATACGTAGCTTTTTAGTGTAGATTTTGACAATTTTTGCGGCCCATTTTGCAAGAAAAGGCAGGTTATTTTTTTCAGAATCGTACCAAAATCTAATCAGCACCAGGGTGACCTATAAGTGACTCATCTACCGAATTTTATGAAATTCGGTCCATTAGTTTTTCAGCTAGAGTGGATGCAAGCTTTTGCGGGCCATTTCGCAAAAAAAAGGCGGGTTCCTTTATCCCGAATCGTACCCAAAACTAATCAGAACCAGACTCGTCCACAAGTGACTTACCTTCTAAATTTTGTGAAATTCGGTCAATTACTTTTTTAGTTAGAGTGGATACAAAATCTGCACAGAAAGACAGACACACAGACAGACACACAGACACACAGACACACACACAGACGTCACGCTAAAAATAGTTTTTTCGTATTCTAGAGGTCTCGAAACGTGTAGATCCGTCGAAAACTCGAGTTGCGATTTTCGGCATGATTCCAATACTTTCCCTATACATTACCATGTATTGCAGGGAAAGTAAAAATGTATTTTTATTGCAAAAATGATTTGTGATGATATTACCTGGATTACTGGTTTATGAGTTATATCTTCTGATCAATGGAATATGGATTAGATTTTCGCACTGTTCTACTTCTGTTTGTATATTTTGTTTTTTCTTTCCTGTTAATTTATATTTCAATTTCTTTAGACCATTTAAAACCTTTCATCCAAAAAAATTTTTCTGCATCATTTGTACAATTTAATTATTTGTATCATTTTTGTATTCATTAACATATTGTATGTTCATGTACCTCTGTGTATATTCATGTATTGTTTATCTGGGTTTTTCACGGTCGTCCCTTGTAACTACTATACACCCTTCGGGTAAGCTGGACGACCTGGGTAATAAATAAATAAATAAATAAATAAATAAATGACGTTATAGCTATATTTAGGACAAAAACCCCGACATATGCATATCCAGACCGGTGTTCGAATAATGTCTTAGCATTTATGCACGAAAAGGAAATTCATATGTTGATAATCACAAAAATCTGATGTGGGCAGTACATGACTTTCCCTGCGGACCTATATTAACGTTCTCTTTATTTTAATTAATTTTTTTTCACTTTTAATTCCATTTTCGTTCTCAATCGGTAACCGGACTTATTTTTAAAGGTGGCGTAGAGAAAATAAGGAAAACTAAAATATCTCAAGAACGGCTAGTCCTAGTGTAATGGGGTTAGTCTTATTATTTTCGTCGTTAAAAATTACGTATTAAGCGAGCATTTAATAGATATATTTGAGTATACCTAGTTCTTTAGTTTAGATTTTGACGATTTTTGCGGGCCATTTTGCAAAAAAAGGTAGGTTATTTTTTTCCGAATCGTACTAAAATCTAATCAGCACCAGGGTGACCCACAAGTGACTCATCTAATAAATTTTGTGAAATTCGGTCCAGTAGTTTTTTAGTTAAAGTGGATACAATCTTTTGCGGGCCATTTCCCAAAAAAAGGCGTGTTCTTTTATCCCAAATCGTACCCAAAACTAATCAGCACCAGACTCGCTCATAAGTGACTTACCTACCAAATTTTGTGAAGTTCGGTCCATTAGTTTTTAGTTAGAGTGGATACAAAATCTGCACAGACAGACAGACACACAGACACACAGACAGACAGACACACAGACATACAGTCACACAGACAGACAGACACACAGACACAGAGACACACACACAGACGTCACGCTAAAAATGGTTTTTTCGTATTCTAGAGATCTTGAAACGTGTAGATCCGTCGAAAACTCGAGTTGCGATTTTCGACATGATTCCAATACTTTCCCTTTACATTACCATGTATTGCAGGGAAAGTAAAAATCTGATGTGGGCAGCACATGACTTTCCCTGCAGACTTATATTCACGTTCTCTTTATTTTAATTACATTGGTTTCACTTTTAATTCAATTTTCGTTCTCATTCGGTAACTGGACTTCTTTTTAAAGGTGACGTAGAGAAAATACGAAGAAACTAAAATATCTCGAGAACGGCTACTCCTAGTGTAATGGGGTTGGTCTTATTCTTTTCTTTATTAAAAATTAAGTATTAAACAAGCATTTTCTGGATATATTTGAGTATACCTAGTTCTTTAGTTTAGATTTTGACGATTTTTGCGGGTCATTTTGCAAAAAAAGGCAGGTTATTTTTTACAGAATCGTACCAAAATCTAATCAGCACCAGGGTAAACCACAAGTGACTTACCTACCAAATTTTGTTTAATTCGGTCCTTTAGATTTTCAGCTAGAGTGGATAAAAACTTTTGCGGGCCATTTCGCAAAAAAAGGCTGGTTCTTTTATCCCGAATCGTACCCAAAACTAATCAGCACCAGATCCGCCCACAAGTGATATACCTACCAAATTTTATGAAATTCGGTCCATTAGTTTTTTAGTTAGAGTGGATACAAAATCTGCAGACAGACAGACACACAGACACACAGACAGACACATGGACAGACACACACACAGACGTCACGCTAAAAAAGGTTTTTTCGTATTCTAGAGGTCTTGAAACGTGTAGATCCGTCGAAAACTCGAGTTGTGATTTTCGACATGATTCCCATACTTTCCCTATACATTACCATGTATTGCAGGGAAAGTAGAAATGTTGATAGGTGGCTTTTCCTGGAAGAAAGGAATCGAAAGGAAGAAAGGCTCCCAATACATCGATCTATATCTAGAAAGCAGATGCGCACTCATCGACTACGTAGAATGGTTAACTTCGTTGGTCCAGAAATAAATTTAAAAATCTGATGTGGGCAGCACATGACTTTCTCTGCAGACTTATATTCACGTTCTCATTATTTTAATTAAATTTATTTCACTTTTAATTCAATTTTCGTTCTCATTCGGTAACCGGACTTATTTTCAAAGATCGCATAGAGAAAATACGAAAAACTAAAATATCTCGAGAACGGCTAGTCCTCGTGTAATGGGGGTTGGTCTTATTATTTTCGTCGTTAAAAAATACGTATTAAACGAGCATTCATTGGATATATTTGAGTATACCTAGTTTTTTAGTTTAGATTTTGACGATTTTTGCGGGCCATTTTGCTAAAAAAGGCAGGTTAATTTTTAAGGAATCGTACCAAAATCTAATCAGCACCAGAGTAACTCGGAAGTGACTCATCTATCGAATTTTGTGAAATTCGGTCCATTAGTTTTTCAGTTAGAGTGGATACAAGATTTTGCGGGCCATTTCGCAAAAAAGGCGGGTTCTTCTTTTCTGAATCGTATCCAAAACTAATCAGCACCAGATTCGCCCGCAAATGACTTACCTACCAAATTTTGTGAAATTCGGTCCATTAGTTTTTTAGTTAGAGTGGATACAAAATCTGCACAGACAGACAGACAGACACACAGACACATAGACACACAGACAGACACACAGACACACACACAGACGTCACGCTAAAAATGGTTTTTTCGTATTCTAGAGGTCTTGAAACGTGTAGTTCCGTCGAAAACTCGAGTTGCGATTTTCGACATGATTCCAATATTTTCCCTATACATTACCATGTATTGCAGGGAAAGTAAAATTTACTGGACGTACACATGTTTTTTATTCTTCTGCTGCCACAAAATTTATTTACTATTCGGTTCTGAAAAAAGTTAACAAGCGCAAAAACAGCCAACCGATGCTGGTTGCTGTACTGGAAAAGAACTTATACTTACATGTTCATCTTTTACATATCGATATCATCAATACCTTTTACCTTTCAATTCAATCTATAGAATTAGTATATCACTATTTTGTAACGATGCATTTATTGGAAGCCACTTCAAAAGTATAAAAACCTCTTTGCCCTATCTCTTATATCATTCCTTCGAAGAGTTGTAACTCTTCTAAGCACTGCAACCCAATGGATTTACTAAAGTAATAAACTATCAAGACACGCCCCTGAAAAATTCCCAATGACAAAAGAACCATTAGTTTCAATAAAATGACATATTGAAGTCCGGTAGAAGCACCTTAACCTTCCGGATATAGGGGAAAATAAATTATTTTCTTTTGCTTTCTGAGGGAAATATAATTTTTCTCTGCCGCTGAAACATTTTTTTTCAGACTTTTCTTCTGTCTGTTTTCATAGCACTTTAGAAATCCTTTTATTTCAGAAGAAATTACGTTATATTTTTGTAAGTAGGGCTGGATTCCAAATTATGATTTTGATATTTATTGATTTCAGTCGAAGCAAGCAGAATGTAAAAGCTTACATAATTAAAGGTAAGTGCATGTGTATCTGTGTATGTTGCCTATAGCGGTAAATTAAAGCATCCGATTGCGGCGAAATTTACTGCAGTAGTATTTCTATTCTCCGGACGACGTACTTCTGCGAGATCTTCTTCAAGTTAGACAGTTAGAAAGAAGGAGATAAAGCTCCTATGGATGAAACGTTTGAAAATGCAATAATGCTTTGATAATTATATCTACGAATCGCTAGTGTTAGTAATGTAGCTGCTATTGTTAGTTGAACCAACAGAAATGCGTAGTATTTAGTATATGCATTTTAGATTATTTTTAAATTACGGGATCCCTAATTATGAGTAAAATTAATCAGTATTTGTCCTTTCTGTCGGATCGCTGGATTGCCGGGTTGTGGGTTCGAATCCCGCCAGCGGGCATGGATGTTCTGTAATCGAGGCAAAGTCAGACTTCTGCCCTTGGGGACCCTCAATAAAAAGTGAAGCTGCATATTCTCCCCTTCGCCATGGGACCAGGGGTCTAGTGGACGTGGTGCTAGACGCTCCTCACCACGGGGAATAAGTCACAACAACAACAATCAGTATCTGTTCATAGTTGTAGGATAGATTAGAGAATATAGGGAAATAAAAAATAAATTGAAAGGTAAAATAATTTTGATTGAATGGAAATATTCTTTGTTGTTTCAGCTCTACTTTGCATTGTGCTAATATTTATGTTTACAAATTTAACAGTTTAAATTAATATTTTAGGCCTTTTGCCATAGAAATGCATGCAATGCAGGACTACTTACCTTATTACAGCGCCACCTGAATTTTTGTCCCAAACGATATTGTTTTTAACACTTTACAACAAAGTTGAAAAGTGTTTATGACTTTGTTCATTCTGTCTGTCTGTCCGTTAGCACGATAACTGCCGTAAAAATGACTTAATCCAAATAAAATTTTAGTATGTTGTTCAGACGGTTTGTAGAACCTATGGGAAAATGAATAATATCACCCAATTAGTTTTGGATTGAACCCGGGTTGAAAAAATTGAAATACATTGACCCCTATGGGACCTAATTTTTCAAAAAATTTTTAAGCGGATTTAAAATTCACAAATTGCTTCGAAAATTTTAGGTAATATTCAAATTGTTCCATAAAATATATAAAAAAATTCATCGAAATATATTCAGTAGTTTTTTAAATAAAAATTAAAATAGTAATAACACCTCTTATATGAAACGGTCACCAGACCATGATATGAAAAGGTCACGTGACCCACTTTAAAATTGATATATGGCATCTATCTTGTCTCAAAATCGTGAGTTTTAAAGTTCTTTTTAATTCATATTGAGTGTTGTATCCGTCCTAAAACTACTTTATTTTTGTTTAAATTCTGTGCATCTACATACTGAAACAACGCAATTACAATATATTTGAGTTTAAATGCTCAACCAAATTTGATTATTTCTACAACGAAGCTTATTTTTCCCCTATGTAAAATGTAAACAGCAAAATATGTCGAATTAGTTGTATTAGAATTGCTGTGTTTTTTTTTAACACAAAATCATTTAGTTCATGGAGTCTCCGTAGCTGATATGAATGAAATATTCATTGATTTTATAAAGAGAAGGACGATTTTTTTCGATGAAGTTTTACGCATAGAGTTTAATTACTTGTAGATCCATGGTCTTAATTTTTAAATAAAATAAATTATTATAGTATTGTGATGAATGACATGAATGGGAAATTATTTATGAATGAAATGCTGCTTTTATAGAGAGAGCCAGGCGTGTTATTTTTTCTATGACGTCATTTGAATGAATTTCACTTGTTTTCGATGAAGTTTTCAAATATAATAAATTATGGTAGTATTATGATAATTCTAAAATTAGTACGGAGGAATATATCACATTTTAGAGATCTTTCAAACCAGGCAATTTATATTTCAATGCCGTCATTTGAATGAAGTTCATGTTTTTCGATGTTAAGTTTTCGTGTTTAAGTTTTCAAATATAATAAATTAATGTAGTATTGTGATAAGTTTTAAAATATTACCGAGGAATGTATTGCATTTTAGACATGTTTAAATAAAATTGCATTGAAGTTGGAAAGTGTTTCATAATCAATGCTTTAAACATGATTGATCTTTCTTGTTTTTTCTGAATATGAAATTTTAACTATATACTTTTACCTCTATGGTACGGGGATTGCACTCGGAGGACCCGAGTTCGATTCCTGGCTCTGCCTAAACTGTCCTCATGTTCATTGGAAATACGGGCATGTTAAATATGTGGGTCAAAAAGTTGTTCCGAGGTTGATAGTAGGGGAAGGAGGGTACAGTCCCTGTGGATGTCGCATCCACTAGGTTCCGCTCTAAATTGGGTGGCACTGTCTAAATAGGTGCAATTTTCCCAAACAGATACCTTACACCTTCGGGTATGAATAGCCGGTAGAGATTAATAAAAGAGATAAGATAATTAAAATATATTAATATTTTTGAAGATATTTTAATGCGATTAACGAGTGTAAATGATAATGTAAATGTAAATGATAAACACAGAGTAATATTTTTTTTTCCAATGGCCAGGCTGGACTCTTTCATCTTCGCCTATACATCGGCTAGAACAGTGAACCTCTTAGCCGTCAAAGACGTTGCCCCAACTCACCAGTGGGGGTGGAAACACATTGGGCCCAACAACACAAACATCCATGTCTTACGTGGGACTCGAACACACAACGTGGCGGCCGATCAATCGCTGGAAACGCTCCTCTTGACCGTTCGGCCACCACGTCGACTGAAATGAGCCAACAGTACGCGGTGTTCCCAGGTGGTCACCCACCCAAGTACTAACCACGTCCGATGCTGCTTAACTTCGGTGATCTAACGGGAACCGGTGTTTTCAGCACAGTACAGCCGTTGGCTTTACGCAGAGCAATAATGTAAATGATAAACACACAGTAATAATATAAATGATAAACACATAGTAATAATATAAATGATAAACACAGAGTAATAATATAAATGATAAACACAGAGTAATAATGTAAATGATAAAGTCAGAGTTCATTTTACATTTAGCTAGATATCAAATACCATGGTCACAGTTGCATGTGTTTTAAAATTATCCACACACATAGATCACTCAAATGTATGGGTATATTTCTAAGTTAAAAATGTGTTCAGCCCGTTTTCATACACAATCGAGAATTGTTGAGAAAATACTAATTTCTCAATAAGAAGAACAATTAGAAAGGGAAAGAAAATATACTGTTACGAACGTATAAAAAGCTCTCAGTAGAGTCTCTTTTGTAAACAAGACGGAGAAAACACCCGTACAGGAAACCTTTCCTATGGCGTGAATCTGGGGATGTGCTGAAGTTCGAAGAGGGGTTGCCGGATTTGGCGATCCAATCCGGCGATATTTGCTGTCTTTTCGAAGGTTTAAGAAACACCTCAAAATTACGAATATTCTATAAAGTATGAGAGATTTCTAGAAGATTCTGTAGAGAGTCTATAAAAAGAGTTATAACTCAGTTGGAGAGCAGTTTCTGTTATACGAGCTACCTTGAAATGTGACATAAGTCAATGTTTTGAACACAATAGCGGCTGTTTTGTTAAATGAGGTGCGTCTTAGTTTTGAGAATAGAATAAGTGGTTTTGTGAAATTAGTTGCATTTAAGTGCTGTTTTATTGATCCTGTGTACACTATGTATAAGCGGGTTAGCTACCCAAAAATGAAGGCTAGACTAATTAGTGTACTCTGAACGCACACCTACGACGTCAGAGAATACGTCGTAACAATATTTAAATGCTAATTTCCTCACTTCTCATTCGTTTTACAAAATGCGTGTTTAAAAAATAAAACGTGTATGGTATATGTGAAATAATATTAAGTGAAAAAGAATCTTACATTATGTGTAATAATGTGAAATTTAGATTACTTAGGGAAGGGGTGCGCGGAAAAACATTGCTTGAAAGTTTGAAAACACGAGTTTTGCAACTTTCAGAAAACTATATGATTTTATTATATGTTATAATCATGAGTACAATATACTGTCATTAATAGCATTTATATGTTCTTACACTTGCATGTTTTTACATTATATCAAAATATGATCGATAAAATATAGTTCTAACCCAAAGTTATGTATCTACAGACATTAATATCAATTTTATGTTGGACAGTGGGCCGACGCGGTGGCCGAACGGTCAAGGCAAGCGTTTCCAAGCGATCGTTCGACCGCCCCGTTGTGGGTTGCAGTCCCACGTAAGGCATGGATGTTGTGTTGTTGGGCGCAATGTGTTCCGTCCCCCTCTGGTGCGCCTGGGGCAACGTCCCAAGACGACTAACTGGTTCACGTTTCTGGCCAATATATAGGCCAATGATGAAAGTCAAGTGCCTGGCCATTTGATGAAAAAAAAAGTCGGACAGTGGATAATTTAGTTAATTCTATTAAATTATGTCCCTAATCTCTCCTCATTGAAATTCAGAAATATTCCGAAATAAGTTTCCATATAAATTATAAATATATTAATGCGCAAATTATATGATGATTATGCTGAACATATATTTCATAATCATGAACGAAAGTAGTTTAACAATCATTCATAACTTTACATTACTATTAGGGTTGCCGTATAAAAAAAATGGAACGTTGTATGTGAATTATAATCTGTCTGTCTCTTGTGATACGAAATTGAGACAAAACAGTGTATGTAGCTACAAGTTTAATAACCGAGACGTTTATTTTATGAAAGTAGTAAAAACTTCAGACATTAAATAATAGATAATTAATGTACAAGATAGCCTAGTAGCTTGTATAATTGTACAAGTTATACCAAACAAATAAAAACATTCTTTTTGGCGGCTGGATTTCTTGAAATTAATTTTTCTCCATGGACTTAACATTATCTACTCTTTGACTTCAGATATTTCAAGGACATAGATCGAAATTCAGAATTCGGGCTTTGTCATGACCTAAAACATGATTAGTTGAAGCTATGTGAAAAATTTTAATCGAATCGGTTGGTGGCAGCAAAATGTTCGCACCCACTCAGATTGGAGTTGGTGCTAAGGAAGCTACACTCGATTGCTTCTATAAATAAAACAGAAATACCTTATATTATGTCTAATAATATGAAATGTGGATCCCTTAGTGGGTCTCGGAAGGAAAATGTTTGGTAAATTAAGTATGCAACTTCACAGAAATATATAGTATGTTTATATCGCTAGTCCGGAAGAAAAACTGCATAAGTCAAAAAACATCATTTTGAGTTAGTGATACCATACCCAATAAAAAAAGTATTTTATTCACTAAAAAAAATGATACAAGTCTAGTTCAAGTTGTGGTCGGCAGACAACAGCTGTGTTGTTCTTTATACTTCGCCACGTTGTCAATAAGATCATCACAACTCAGTTGTGTTCCATCCTGAGCAAAGAGTGGACGTCCAAAATTAACAAAATTTTGGTAAGTCGCATTTACTCCTCTAACTTCATGTGGAGGACTTACAGAATTTTCAACTTTCGAGAAAATTGCTATCGTCTCTACTAAAGAATTTTACTTCTGATCATGAGCTCGCTTCATGAGCTATTTCATTCCAAACTAAAGTTTAAATCGATAAACTATTTATCTCATCGTGTTACCCTATTATTTTTCTATAAATGTACCAAATTTCATATTTTTGTGTGCTACAGTTTTCACGGTATGGGACAGAGAAATCGCTAGAACTGCCGATACGAAAAAAAAAGTACATTTCAGAAGTGCATAAAAAATAAGATATCTCAAAAACTACATCGAAATTAAAAAAATGGGCTCGGTCCTGCAAAAGTTCACTCAAGTTGGTACCTACTTGCAAAAATTTGTGATCATGCTATTGTTAGTCTATCCAAGACACGAATTCGCAGTTCAAATATTTTGTCTTTTTTTGCATTAAATATTACTTAAACTACAATATATATATATATATATATATATATATATATATAAAAGTTTTATTTCAGCGTATTTCCCAAAGCTTTTCCTATAAGTGTACCAAATTTCATATTTTTATATGCAATAGTTTTTGCCGTATGAAGCAAAGAATCCCGTGAAATGAGTAATTTGTCATACAACTGCGGTGGCGTTAGCTACCATTTTTTAATATAGAGAGATATGAAAATCTAACAGATATAATTATTATTTAATCAAAAATTATCCATACGTATTATTGTTATTACTTTTTATATTGTATCTTAAATCAGTGTTTCTCAACCGCCGGGTCCTGGCATCAATTGAGACCGGGTTGCGAGAGATTCTCCTGGAATTTGTCGTTTTTGTTTTCTAAGCATTTTTTTTATGAATAAATATTTCACAGTGAAAATATTTTAAGGAGACTAATATTTGCGAATGTGTCGAAAAGCTCAGAATGCCTAAATAACATCTGTGTAGCAAAGGTTAATGACCAACCCGCATTTAAATTTTAATATGGGTAAGAGACTGCTCAGCTGACTTCTTATGGTGAATTACAATGGATACATATTTTCCTAGATAAAGTTTATTTTTCACACCGATATCAATTAAATCAATTTAATAATACCGTAATCAATTTTATGCAAAATAATACTCGTATTACACATTTTTTTGTGATCAGAATGGAATATGTCAATAAAAATCAGCATAAATTATTGAATAATGTTTACCGGAGGAAATTATAATATGGTACACGATTTCATTAGTCCGGAGATTGATGACTTATTTAAATGTAATTTATAGTTGACAACATGCCATATCGTATACATAAATGTATTAATACGCTTTATAATTATGCTATGATTAATTATTAATACTTATGTTAGTTTAATGTATCAAAATAAAAGAATTAGAAAGTTATTTACGAGTAAATTCGTTGGGACTGGGCCCTCGTCTTATAAAAAAAAGTATTTTCCGGTCCGCGGTTTCATAAAGATTGAGAAGCACTGTCTTAAAGAATTTAAGAAATTTAATAAAATTATTTTACAACTGTTTTTTAAGTAACCTCTAGAAATTTTTCAAAATAAATTGTTATCTAATTTATAAATTTGTTAATGAATCACTAAACTAATAATACCATTATGGAAAAAGCATTTGATTATTATGATCAGAAATCGAGCAAGAATTCTTTCAGAAGAGTAAAAATGCTCTCTGGCATGAATTACCCTCAAATTTCCAGGTATTTATTAAATTCATTATATTTTGTATGGAAAAAGAAATGCATTATACTCTTTATTTGTGTTAATAAACAAAATGCATTGTATATCTGATAGCACAATTAACATACCTTATAAACATTATGAAATCAGTTTTTAAATGTTTAATTTGCGATTCTAAAAAATATTTTTATTTTCTCTTTTTTGTTTATAAAATCGGTGCGTAAAAATATGCATTACTTAATTTATAAAGCGTATTTGCTTGTTTTATAGCGTGAAATACTCGCATAGAGGCATTATCTCGATCTCTGATCATGATCGTGAGTTTTGTCAGTCATGTGATATGAAATTTACGAGTAATCTGAGATTTATACATACTATCAGGAGTACCGTATGGTTATGGGATAAAAAAATCTAGATAGATTTTTAGCTACAGAAATTCGCAACAGGGCTGTCAATTTAGCCATTTTAAGGCTAAATCTAATCATAAAAATTTCACGTCTAACCATTTAGCTGTCTATTCAACCTTTGTCCTTTACTACTTATCCATTTCTTTGCCATTAATGTGAGCTAAAATCCAAAATTTTCTTTTTCTTTCTGAAGTTATCACAATTTTCTAATGCTAATATTCTATCTTAGGCGTGGTATTTCAATTCTATGAGTTTGTAGCAGGATAAGCTTTAACAACTCTTATTTGTGCCAATATTTGAAACCAAGACATTATTTGAGCGGAGTATTTATATTCCGTTATATATTTATCTCAGTTTTAGATAAATATTTTACACAAATTTCTGGAACATTGTTAAAATCAGCATTTAAAACACTATATGATACCATTTTAATTTTATGATAGCGAAAAGTTCAAGGTGCATAGATAACACTTTTTAATAGAACACCTATGTCAATTTATATTTCCATAGAGGAAAGATATTATGCTACTAAAATTCAGTTATACTTAATGTTACTCACATTCTCATCATGTGACACGTATGAAATTATTAATTCTTAGTAGTTGCAATATTTAATTTTTAAAGCTATTCCGGATTAACTATTGACATTTAAAAGTTAATTTAATGTAAGTTAATTAACACTAGAACAACGGAAGCGGTCATTTTGACCGCATAATTACTTTGACCGCTGCCGTCGTTTTAGGAAGATGGTTGATTTTGTTCTCTTATTATAAAACCTAGAATAATTTTCTTCTGTGTTTCAATAACTTTAAGGAAATAAGAAGTCATAAAATTTCAATGGACTGGGATTAGCCGTTTTGGAGAAATCGTTTCACAAAGTAGTTATGCGGTCAAAATGACCGCTTCCGTCGTTCTAGTGTTAAAATATAAGTTAATTTTTATATATTTGCTGTTTTGAGGTTATAAATGGATTTAAAGCCTTTTGACTTTTGAAAAGTATAAAGTAACATTATTATAATACTGTGTGGCACCAGCCGACTCTGGTCCTGCCAAAAGACATCGATCGAAGATGATAGGAACATGAACCCGAATTATAATTTATTCGGACCTGGCTCCAAATTATCCCTACAAATGACCCTGGACGTACGAGCGCCATCCTTCTGTCTCCAACGATCTCACCTCTCAACAAAATATGTCAGCACCACGCTGAGAACACAGAATTATATTCAGAAGATTCACTCCCATAGGAACCTATGGCAACATCGTTAACATAGGATTTCGCATAGACACTAGCGTTCGAGGAGCCAACCATTGCAGCTATGACGTATAAAGAGCTCTACTGCTAGATTTGGCGACTATCGCTCAATTGGCGATTTTATGTTAATGCGGCCAAAAAAAAAAAATTCGGAACTGTACTTTTATAATTTTTTAAACTATAAACATGATCAGCATTTAAAAATACTTTTATCTGTAATATGTGTAAATTTAAATAAATAAACATAGATATATATTTAATTAATGCAATCATAAACTAAATAAAAAAAATGACACATTGCATCACTGTAAATCATTATACACTAAAAATTACAAGCTAACATACCCAAAAGACTAAAATATTATATAATATTTTCAGCCTAAAAAGTATACTAGCATGTTGATAGTTAAATTGCTTAGTTCTTAATTTATTCTGGGATGCTGTTATTATATATATGTATTTTTAGATACACTAATATTCTTATACTAAATAACAAATTTACATAAATGAATTATCAAAGACGTCGAACTCAATCGTTAATTAGAAAGGGGGGGATTATTTTCCACATTACGTCAGTTAGTAAAAAGCATTTAAATATATACACATTCAACTTCCTCTAGAAAAAGCTATCCAAATATCAATTTTTATACATTTTATATAAATGTGAAAAAGGTTTTTTAACTAATAATGCCACTGCTTCTTAGAATTTAATCTAGGCGGCAGTGATAATACTGCACCAATTTCTTATGATGAACACGTGCATAGGATGAAATATGGGATAGATAACAAATATTTTTTTATTTAAAGAAAAATAACTTACATACCTTGTAAACATAATTCCCTTTCTTTTAGTAATCCATAAAAAATAAAATAATTTATTATAAAATCGAAAATAGCAGCGAAAATATGTTAACCACATGTAAACATGCGACAAAGTTCTTCCAAGTTCCAAGTCTTTCGTTCAGTGCCAAATAGGGTTATATTAGCAGAACGTCTTGGCGAAAACCGTCACAGACCATCGCCAAGCGTGCCAACCTTGATATTTTGGTTGGCGGTTGGTGGCGCTGAAAGTCGAGTGAAATATCTGTATTTATTAATCTGTGGCTGAGCGGAGGCGCTACCACTCCCATCCTGGTTATCCACGACTGACATCACGCCCGAGGTACGACACGCCTCCCGACCATTCAGCCCCTCGACTGAGTTTCGGATGGGAACACGAGGGGATTTTTTGGGTGGCCCCCCTCCTCGTCGAAATTCGACAGGGGCTTCTCATCAGGGGTGGAGTGGGTGGCAGCTGCCGACTCTGCTCCTGCCAAAAGACATCGATCGAGAATGATAGGAACATGAACCCGAATTATAAGTTCGGAGTGGAAGCTAGCTTTTGCTCTAATCTTATAATATTGGTCTTGTAAGCACCGGGTCCCTGATTCGGGCCTGGCTCCGGATAGTTCCTATAAGTGTAAAACATTTTTTAGCTAGCATTATGAGAAAATGGCACTTTATTCCTATCATACACTTTTTAGTTTGCGAAGAAGAAACAATATTAATGTAAAGAAAATTATCGTATAGTTGAAAGTTAGGACGCCCCCATAACTAGGATACGCATATTTTGTTTTTAATCAGAGATTTGGTACGATTTGTTTGCAGGGGAGGTTTTGTTTGCAATCAGTACTGGACGACGAACTTAAAATGCCAAGAAAAAACGGAAATAAATACTTTTTGAAAGACAATCCAGACTTTCTTCTTCCAAAACCCTTAGACTTATGAAACTCTACTCAGTTCCTCTGTTAGAGTAATATAAAATATTGCCTTATGAAATTTGAGAAATAGAAAGGCATTGGAATTTTGGTCAATTGGTTTGATGTCAAGACCACAGAGAATTTGTTGTCAAAAATGATACGGTTTAAGAATTCGAAAGGTGAATTAAGTAACCTGCTAACTTTTCCTGCGAACTGCATTAGCTATCGCGCAGTTTAATTGAAAATTATATTTTAGTTCATGCTCGCTGTTGAATCTAAACTTTGTAATTAAATAAAATCAGGTATGGTTAATGGCATCTAATTATTTGAATTGGACATAAAATTAGAACAACTTTGTACCGATTTATAGTGTCCCAGTGAAACATACAGAGTACATACAACAAAAAATACTGGTAGTGTGAACCTGTATGACGGTTAACTTATTTTCATGACTATCTCTCAGACATATATTATTATATATCGTTTTCTTGGGTCAATATATTTACTGTCCGCTCATGATGTTCGTTGTAAAATGTTTTGCTTATCATGCGAACAGTGTTTCTTTCAGCCATACCTCCGGGGTTGCGAAACCCCCAGCCCCCCCAGGAGATGAGTAATCACCTACCCCCCCCCCCCCACACACACACACACACACACCACCACCAGAGACATTTTATGTTCACCTAGTTTCTATTTATGTGACATAGCATTTAGCTATATTTATATACTAGCCGCCTTTGGCGACCAGCCTGTTCGCTACCCTTGAAAATTCTGATTGTGGCAAATTCGCTGGCGCGACCTACCAACTATTTGGACGGCCAGGTAGTGCCACCCAATTTAGACTGGAACCCAGTGGGGGAGGCATCCACAGGGACCGTACCCACCTTCCCTTACCACCAGTCTCTCGGAAGGACTTACGGACCCACATGTTTAACGTGATCGTGCTCCGCGTGAACACGGCGGTAGTTTTGGCAGTGGTGGGAATCGAACCCGGGCCTACTAAGTGCAATTCCCGCCCGCTAACCACCGGGCTACTTCGCCCTCCGCGACAATCTCCATAACTTTATTTTTATCCATCCAATTTAGACCGGAATCCAGTGGGAGAGGTATCCACAGGGACCTTCCCCTACAAACAAACCTCTCAGAAGGACTTACGGACCCACATGTTTAACGTGAAATAAATCGGCACAATTAAGATTTTACAATACAACAATACATTACGCCACAATAATACATCGCAATCATAAATACATCGCCACAATTCAATCCACCATAATTCAATCATTTAAATTTTATAATGACCATATGCTAAAGTTCTTAATTTCGTCATTTTCTTCCCTATTGCGTGAATTCAGAACCGTGACGTCCCCTCCACCTTCCCTCCTCCCCCACAAAAAACTTCTGCGGGTTAAAAACGCGCGTGAAGCTTAGCGGATCTTTAGCGGATCGCCGAGAAATTGAAATTCGGAAAATCTTAAAATCCCGATCCTGCGGCAATTTTTATTATTTTTTGACCAGATTGGGCTTGTAAGAAAGTCAGATCTTTGAACTTTCTAAAAATGTAAATTATTAGTCGAAATTATAAGTACTTTTTCTGATGCGAGGATTTAAAAACCAAAATTCGTTTTTTTTTAGCCGAAAGTGACTTTTGTTTCAAAATCTTTAAAAAATATTAGAAATTGAAACTGAGATTTGAAATTGATATATGTTTACTTGCATTTGTCTGCTCTTTCCTGTCGTTTGATTTGTTTTTGACGTCTGGATGGTGGAGAAAAAAGGACAAAAAAGGCAATAAACGGTCGAAATCGCATAAAACATTAAATAACAAAAAGAAAAACAATTCAAATTTTAAAAGTGGGTTTTCACGTGTCCCTTTCTCATCCCCCCGGGTCTCCAAATGCCAAATTTCGTAGTTCTCCGACGCGCGGTCGCTGAACCTATATTGTATAAGACACGCACACATACAGATATTGCCTTTTATTATTTAAGATAAGGTAAATAGGAAACTTGCCCCCCCCCCCCCTTCTTAAAATTTCATTTGATCCCCAGGCTGAAGAAATGTCCTGAAAGAAACACTGCTTGTGAAATATTTAAATCGGATTATAAGAAATGTAACGAACTTTATATTCCTATCTTATGCGAGAACATAATTATAATAAATTTTTAATTGGAATAGAAATATTGATATAAACATTATTTCTGTAAAGTAAAATTTTGGTCAGGGAGTATATATTTTGAGGTGTTTAGAGTTGATTATATATTCAGAGTTGTCGCTTTGTACTGGTGGTACCACCTGCGGTTTATTTTTATAATTTACCCGGGAGGACGCGCGGCTGTACTTCACTCACATAAATAAAAGCGCTGGGATTACAGGACCCGAATTAAAATGGTGTGCCTGTTTTTCATTGAAAAGCCTTACTTAATAAAATATTAATGCAATTCATTGAATCCATTTAGTACATAAACTTATATAACATCTTATTGATATAATTATCAGTTTACTTTTGTTTAAAATGTAATTTCCTCAATAAACATGTATAATGAGATTTATAAATATAAAGTTCAAATAATAAAGAAAAATGAAAAGTTCTTAAAAATAAATTTAAATGATAAGATATCGAATATAGTCATAAATCTGTTTCATGAGAAATGATAAAATAAATTTATTTAATTATAAAAAAAAAATCTGATGTGGGCAACACATGACTTTCCTTATATAATGTAATGAATTTACTACTTTTACAGTAAAAAAATAGGTTTTTCTTATAGTAGATACTAATATTCTTTCCAAGATATTGAATTTTCGACAATAAGTCGTCATTTTCATTGATTTAGCAACATTTTTATCCATTTGGCGAGATTTTCATTAATTTGGCAACATTTCACAAAAGTCGCCAAGTTGGCGACATTCCGCCAAATTCGTCGCCAAAATCTCGCCAAGCGTTATGCACTAAGAAAAAAGTTATTCTTACAGCAGATAAATGACTATTGGCGTTCAAATACAAAAGTATTATTCAAAGTATATTTTTTCATGAATGGAACGAGCTAGATCCACGAGAACGATGTCACTCAATTTATCGCATGGTATTACATATGAAAAGTGAACATGTTTCTCAATAGGAATTTTTTTTTTATGTGACTTTTTCATAATTTTTTTGAAAAATGTAGAATATCTCTAGAACGGTTCATGTTAGCGTTCTAAAATTTATGCCAATCGTTTTCTAATGAAAAATTACATAAGAAATGTCTATTTGCGTAACTTTATTAGCGGTTTTGATTTTTTGACGATTTTTTCAAAATTTCATTCGAAAATGTAGGGGGGGTTCTGAACATTACGTATAAAAACAATAGGCTTCCAGTGTTTACGGATTGTGATTTTTGTACCAAATTTGGTTCGAATCGGTCCATTCGTTCGTCAGTTATCGTCTCCACAGACTCACTGACACACACACACACACACACACACTGTTGTGCTGGATTTTTGAGAAAGAGCAGAAATAATTTGCTTTACTGCTAATAAATTAATTTAATCCTATAACTCTTAACTTATTAATACTTCAAACCTAATACATGTACTATTGGTACTATAATTTTAAGTGAGCATTAATTTAAAGGTAATTGAATTCAAAAGTAAAATGTGTTATTCACATATATATGTTAATGATCTTTATCTTAAGGACTTTTAATCTTAATCACTTTTTATTTAATAAAAACTTTAACTTAATCTTGTGTTTACTTTAAAAGAAATTGAAGCTGAGCAATCAAATTAATAAGTAAATAGTCATAAATTTTGTTTCTAGTAAATTGCTCAGATCAATAAGGTCATTCTAGCTTGAAAAGGTGAGAATAAACAAACTTTAATTTAAATAATTCTTTACCTGCATAACAGGACTTTAAAATAATTTTAAATGCACCTTTTCTGAATTTATATACTTGGGCAGACTGGAATTTTCCCCCTCCCAAAACGTGCAAATTGCTCTGAAAGCAATTGAATGGAACTACGAAGTCATCTGTAAACAATTCCATGTAAAGAGAACATCACAGACTATGTATTGCTTTATTGCACCCAGGATTGAGGAGAATTATTTGTTTTTATGTTATAACTGTATATGATGAAATATTAAGTGTATATGTTGATAACAAATCATAAACATCATTTTTTTTCATTCACAAAACATATTTTTACGCCTTCTAGAAAGGTTTTTATAATTTTGGCAAAGTTCCTTTTTATAGATTTTCACGTTTTTTCAAAATGGCTGCCTTGACGCTACTAATTTCAAGCGTCCCGGCATTGTAAATCACTTTTACACATGTGGCGTTACTGATCACCTTTACACATGTGGCGTAGGGTAGATACTTTTGGCGCACTTAGCTTTATAAGAGGATATTTTTAGGCCTAGCGTGTGGACGTTTCGTCGGACGCTTGCGGACTCTTGGCGCGTTAGATTCGGATTGGCGCCGCCAAAAGGAGGTTGCCGGTTCGAAACTTCGTGCCAAGTGAGAGAGCGCTCCTCACTCGGGTACGAGGCAGTGGTGGCGGACAGACGTTTTTTTTCTTGCCTTCGAGAAACTTTTCACTTTTTGTGGGGAGATCCCACCAAGATCGTAAGATGGAGCTATGCTATGAGCGAAACCTCGTACCGTCAACTTTATGAGAGAAAGAGATTGGTTTCTCTCTTCCTTCAGAGAGAATTGATTCTCCACCTGCTCCGTAGGCTAATTGCCGGAAATACGATGTCTTAATCTAATATTTTTGAGCTGAATGCTCTCCCCGCTCCTGCCCATGATTTTGGCCCTCATCGCCCAACTCTTACGAAGCTAAAGGCTCCCACCGTTTTCACCTGGATTCTCCGGGAGACCGGGCCCAACGCGTCCAGCCTTTCCACCGAATGCCGGCCCCTGGACAGCGGACCATCTCCAAAGAATTTCTAACCGTACCATCTCCTCACCAGCCACTGATGACCGGGACGAGGGCACCGGACCACTGTAATTGGCCATGAAAGCTCCTCTCTGGTAGGCAACAAGCCACTCTCGAACTCTGCATGGGGGTAAGTCCTCTCCATTTAAAGTTTACTCAGGAGGATCCATCCGGAGCGCCTTCAGAAATCTTCAAAAACTTCTGGTCTAATCAATAAAAATTGACTTTAACTAACTCTTCTCGCCTCCTAAACGGAGAAATCTTAAATTAAAGTTGTGAATCCAAGCAGAGAATGCCTAGTAAACAAAATGTTTTTCCTTTTTCTTCACCTCTTAAAAGGGGAAACCAAACCTTAACAAAAATTGTTTCTAAGAGAAAATGATATTTTTTTTATATCTAGTTTGATGCCTCAAGGGCTGTTTTAAATTAGTTTTCTTTATTTTTATTACCTATTTTATATACACTCTACATTTTTCTTTACACACCCTTTTGGATGTAATTTCATCTAGTTCACTAGAATGTCGTTTTTTTTGGTATACCTTTATACTGTGTCTCACTGCTTAAAAGGAGACTTTTGGTATGTCGCACCTCCTAAAGGTGGACTTGATTTTTATTAGTTTATTCTTACACTTTTATACACTCCCTTTTTTTTGTCAATTTTGTGTATTATCATTCTACTGTTGCCAAACTTAGTTCTCCAACATTTTTGTAACCTGGGTGTAATCGCCTGTAACTGTTTCTTTTTTTGTTTGTTAAGTTTAATAAATATCTCTTTTTACATTTCAAAATTTTCTCTTTATTTATGAAGTGGTTGATTTTAATGACTTAATTTTTAGTTTTCAGCTTAACGATCACGGCCTAACTTTTATTAATCCTTAAAGTTTGAATTCTTAATTTTCACAATATGCTGATGTCGAAAAAGGCACAGCAGCGTTCTAAAATTTATGCCAATCGTTTTCTAATGAAAAATTACATAAGAAATGTCTATTTGCGTAACTTTATTAGCGGTTTTGATTTTTTGACGATTTTTTTAAAATTTCATTCGAAAATGTAGGGGGGTTCTGAACATTCGATTACGTATAAAAACAATAGGCTTCCAGTGTTTACGGATTGTGATTTTTGTACCAAATTTGGTTCGAATCGGTCTATTCGTTCGTCAGTTATCGTCTCCACAGACTCACTGACACACACACACACACACACACATACACACACACAGACATCACTTCAAAAATGTTTGATTCGTGATCAGGGATGCTTGAAACGTGCTCTCCCGTCGAAAACTCGAATTCGAATTTTCGACCCCGTCACAATACTTTTCTTATACATTATGTATATAAGGAAAGTAAAAAAAAGAAACTTCCATTGGAGAACAGTCTTCTACAGTTTATTATAATCATACTATATTCCCTAGAAGCAAATTTCAAGCCACACAGATAAAATACCCTAGTAATGCTTCTAGTACCGTCACCGCCTCCTTTAGACGCTGTCTGTTCAGTCAGCTGCTGGAGCTGATTTTGAGTTATAACACATTGAACATCGTGAGGGCGCCCCTTGCGTCGTATGGTTTTTGCGGTTTATCCATATGTTTAGATTGGTTTACGGTAGACCTTGAAATTTAAAATTTTTAGTTGTTGTTTTTTCTACTTTTATCATTAGATTTTATCCATAAGTTTATTGTTAAATTGATTTTAAAGTTAATTTTATTGCTGATTTGATTTTAGCATTGGATGTTCTTATATATATTACTTTCCTTATACACATAATGTATAAGGAAAGTATTGTGACTGGGTCGAAAATTCGAATTCGAGTTTTCGACGGGAGAGCACATTTCAAGCATCCCTGATCACGAATCAAACATTTTTGAAGTGATGTCTGTGTGTGTGTGTGTGTCAGTGAGTCTGTGGAGACGATAACTGACGAACGAATGGACCGATTCAAACGAAATTTGGTACAAAAATCACAATCCATAAACACTGGAAGCCTATTGTTTTTGTACGCAATCGAATGTTCAGAACCCTCCTAAATTTCGGAATGAAATTTTGAAAAAATCGTCAAAAAATCAAAACCGCTAATAAAGTTACGCAAATAGACATTTCTTATGTAATTTTTCATTAGAAAACGATTGGCATGAATTTCGGAACGCTAACATTAACCGTTCTAGAGATATTGCACATTTTTCAAAAAAATTATCAAAATATCATATAAAATAAAAAATAAAAATATTTCCTATTGAGAAACATGTTCACTTTTCACATGTAATACCATGCGATAAATTTGGTGACATCATTCTCGTGGATCTAGCTTGTTTCATTCATGAAAAATGATACTTTGAGTAATACTTTTGTATTTGAACGCCAATAGTCATTTATCTGCTGTAAGAATAACTTATTTCTCCGTCCATAACGCTTGGCGAGGTTTTGGCGACAAATTTGGCTGAATATCGCCAACTTGGCAAAATTTTGAATCGCTGTTAAATTAACAAAAATATCGCCAATTATGATAAAAATAACGCTAAATCAATGAAAATAACGACTAATTGAAGAAAATTCAATATCATGGAAAAAATATAATTATCTACTATAAGAATAACTTTTTTTAGCTGCAAAAGTAATAAATTCATTGCATTATATAAGGAAAGTCATGTGTTGTCCACATCAGATTTTTTTTAGATTGAAATCAAGGTTGTGTGTATCATGGGAAAATTAAGATATGTGTATTTTATTTTATTATGAATTTGTTTTATTTTATTGAAAAAAATTGTCAAAAATCATAGATTTTCCATATAAAGGATTTATTTATTTATTTATTATCACAAATTTTTAATGCAATTCAATTTTGCTAGTTGAAAAAAAAAATGTAGTTGTTATAAAAAAATGTAGTAAAATTTTTTTTCACCACTCTCATTTCTGGGCTGCATCTTAGGCAGGTGATCAATATACACAGGGCTGTGATCTAAAGTTTTTAATATTGTAGAGTCATAAAATACTTATCATGGTTATGTTACTAATAAAAAATACACAAGTACATACTTTAAAAGATGATTATGGGTTTGAAGGGAAGGGGGTGTAACATTTTATGTGCTAAAATATAGATAGTGAATAAAATAAAAAAAAATTAGAGCACAATTCTTATTAATGTAGTCTAAATATAAAATTTTAACTAACATAAATGACCAGCCTATTATCACTAAATTAGGCAATCAGTTATATTGAAAGTTCTTTTACAATAGACATACGTGAAAGAGATCAATTATTAAAGTATTATTACATATTTTGCATCCCTGGGAGGGAGGGGATCATACATAATCTATACTCATGCCCTAAAGCTATGAATAATTATATACATTTCAATAGAAGAAATACAAATTTTGCTCTGCCTCTCTTAATATACTTTACATAGAAAAAACTTTCTGCGGGAAATACAAGAACTTAAACGCTTAGCAGATACACAACAAATTGAAATATTGCATATGTATTTGATGAAGTGTATATCCATGATTAAAATTTGAAATAGAAAATTCATTGAAAAACGATTTGGAATAATAAATTTCTTCATATAAAAACATGAAAATGCATTAAAGAATAACTTTTCACTTTATCACAAATTTAATATCTGAAGTCATTTTTCTGTGATTTTTATGATTTAACTTATATATAAATTTTTGGTGAAGGATTCACATATTAAATGCATGTAAAATTTCAATTTATTGTGGTTTTGTTAAATGTTTGAAGCCCTTTAATTTCAAGTAAGTATTTTTTCTTTACTTACAAAGTGGGCTTATGAGATATTATATGGATTATAATTATTTCTTCAAGTCTCCTGGCTTGTGGTGTTTTTTTTTTTCTCATAAAGAAATTATTATCAAAAGAATTGTAAGGAAAGAAAAATCATAAAACTAAATTTAAAAAAAATTAGATCATAAAAATATATATATATTTTTTTTTTGTGTGTAACCAATAAAAAATGTCGTCCATCCTAGTTCCACAATCCCCTCGTGTTTTTATACCTTTGCTTTTGCATATATCATGTTTGTAAATTAAATATTAAATCCTATTACAAGCACTTTTATATCCCTTTTCAATATTAAGCTGTACCATTATATTCAACCGATATAGCGCCATCTACCGCAGGACATTGTCTCTACGCAAATCACCGTTAGCTATGGAGAGATGGTTGACTGATAGCGTTGGTTTTGTTTCATCATTTATTTTCGCATCTTTTGATTTTTTAGGACTTTGTCCATTACCTTAGATTGGTTGCGTTGATCTCGTGGTATGGTGATTACGGCTCGTTTGGGCGCTCTGTAGTGCAGAGGATTGCCAAAAGTTCCAGAAACGCAGGTATTGATAGCACTCTTTCCTATGTCTTATAGGTAAGAAGGGTAATGAACTGGATGATTATCTTACTTTGTCTATAAAGTTGGGAGAATTGGCTACAAAGATCATATTGGCATATCGCTGTCTATCGTGGAATATTTTAAAGTTTTAGATTTTGAATCTTATCATCCCAGTAAGTTCTGGGCTCGCTTTGCGAATTCTCTCGTTTATGGCAAGAACACCAGTTATGGCAAGAACACCATAATTTCCAGATTTGGTATGACGTTGTCTTTCATACATTTAAGTTACATATACATTTTACAAAAAATCATTTTTTATACATTTAAGTTAAATACAAAAAATAAAAGGGCATACTTCTTTAAAAACTTTTACAACTATTTCAATTTTTTAAATTTTTACACATTTTTAACGTACATGTCATAATTTGACTCTACAAATAACATCTTTTTACTTTTAATAATTTTTAAACATTAGGTATTTTAATACGCAAAACGCCGTTTGTTTATACAAATACATCGTATGTATGTATATGTGGTAAAAAGCGAGGATTGTAATATTTGATGCATTTTGCGAAAATTGCGCTTAAACATTGAAGAAGTAAGTTTTGAGATAAATGCTTTTATATTAAAAAATGACAATTTTGATAACTGTAGACATAATTATTTTAAATATTTTTAAATACTTCTAGATCTCTGATTTTTAATGCAATACAACGTTGTAAAGGTAAGATCCCAAACTTTATTATAGATTAACAAATTTTCTTAAAGATTATAAAAATAAAAATTGATTTTTCATAAATTTTAGGGTGCAAAATTTTAGGGTAAATTTAAATCCATATTAAATGCATAAAACGTATGTACAATTTAATACATTATGTGAAAGACCCAGACCACCCGACTCACCCTAGGGTAGGGGCAGCTGGTTGAGTGGTCGGACAATACATTATGTATATAATTTTACATTTTATGATACCTTTTATTGATTTGAGAAATTGACAAATCCCCTGATTAAATTCTCAAGGCTTTTCTAAATGAAAATATGGAGATGACATTGAATATTTCAGTAGTTCAGACAATGAACGATATATATAAATCATAGTTTTAATATATTTTATGTTTCACTTCTCTGCATTGCACAAAATGCAAACTAAAATTCAAGAGCCCTTTTTGTATTTTAATGCGTGTTTCTCACAACATCATTTTATTGTGGATAATTTTAAACTGGAATTTTATATCCTTACCTCGGTACCATCTATTTTAAGAGCAAACAAAAAAAACTGCCTTTCGTGAACCCTTTCGCTTTAAAGATGCCAAACTACACGCAGAAAAAAATATATATATGTACTTTACAGAAGTCGTAAAATGCCGTGACACGCCAACGTATAAATGTCTGTAGACAACAAAATCATTAGTTTTAATAAAATGACATATTGAATTTTGCAGAAAGCGAATGGGTTTCTCCCCTGTGCCATAAAACTATTTTGTTGCTTGCTGATTTAAAAAGAAAAGACATTCTGCTGAGGTATGTGCATTTCTTTGGATTTTACTTTGCCATATGGTGCATTAAGCCATGAGTAGAGTGAGTTGATATACCTTCAAGGGATAGCTTGTCGTTTATATTTAGAGTTATCCGATAGATGGCGCTGTGAAAACGTTAAAAGTTTTTTTTTATAAATGTATACAATACAGTAAAATTGTATGGAAAACACATTAAATCATCAAGACTTTAAAAAATAGACAACAGAAAATTGGGTATTACTGAAAGTCTTTAATTAAAAACGCCATCCACGACGTACAAAAATTCACAATCATAGCGCTTTTAGTCATTATTATGCCCTTCATCAGTGGCAATTCCTTGCTACTGTTGAAGGGCAATAATACTCGCTATGGTTATGAATTTTTGTACGCCGTAGATGGAGTTTTCAATTTAAGATTTTTAATAATAGCCAATTTTTGGTTGTATTTCATTTTCTAAAGTGTTGATAATGCAGTCATATACAATATCGCTGACCGTAATTCCTGGCTTATGAAAATAACATTTCACTATACTAGATTAGTGTTTCTTTCAGGCATGTATCCGGCGGGGGGGGGGGCGATCCCCTCCCCGGAGGTACTTTATGTTAACCTGGCATCTATTTATGGGACAGCATTTAGATATATTTATATAGGATAAATAGAAAATCCCCCCTAAAGTTTAATTTGCACCCCTCCAGCCAAAAAGTCCTGAAAGAAACACTGTACTAGAGCAGTATCCATACAGTTAGTTAAATTATATGATTAAACAGATATAATTAAATGGAATATTTCTATACAATATTTTAAACCGACAATTCTGTCCGAAATTCTGAGAATTCCTTAAAGTAATTTAAAATGCAAGATATTTTATGATGTTGAAGGCAGAAGTAATCTGTATTGCCATTGCAGCTGAGGCTTAAACTTCGTGCTTTTATTTTTCTCAAAATATAATGACATATAAATAGTTATATGGATAAGAAAAGTATTACTTAATATGCAAAAATAAAAAAATTAGGTCGAAATTTCTGCAAAAAACTGAAAAATGAAGTTTGGTTAAGTGTAGCATTGAATTGGTGAAATGTATTAATCGGCCCCGAAGGCAAAATGCAGCATCTCAAATTAGGATGGAGGGAAAAGAAAAAGTCACTATATCAGTCTCCCGTGTTTTGCAAAGCCACCTATAGGGGCTCCAGAAAGGGCCCACCCCTCAATGGCTTTTTAAGGGAAAAGAAGACATGAAAAATTGACAAAAAGGGGGAGATCAAATATAAAGGAGGCTCGTGATAAATGTTTGTAGGGGGACTCATAATTTGTATGGGCGACCCTGTGTTTTGTCTTACTTGGGTTGTGGTCAGCGCTGCAGCAAGGGTAGTGTGAGCGACCTGGCGCCGTATCGATATGGTGGCGCCGTGGTGCTACCATCGACACGGCACATAGGACAAGAGATGCAGTCATAATTATTTCGCACCAGGTGCCAACTGGAATTGCTGTGGCACTGGTTGAGGATGACTATATTTGCTCACTAAAGTGTCAGTTTTCACCTACTACATCTGTTTTGACTAGCTTGGGTTGTGGTCAGCGCTGCAGCATGGGTAGTGTGTGAGTGTGAAGACCCAGACCGTCCGACTCATCCAGAGGACTTGAGTATCTAATTGGACGGCCGGGAAGAGATCCGGCGACAACACCAGAATAAACACAACTAAACAAAACAGCAACCAAACAAAGCAGTAATCAAAAACAAAACACAACACCAAAACAACACAGCAAACCAAAATAAAAGGGAAGGCGGCACCACCGGGGAGGAGCAAGCAAAAACCAAGGGGATCAACAACCAGAGAAAAAGTTAAAAGCAGCAATGGCTCTAAGGCTATTCAAGCGATTTTGTTGGATATTTCTCTCGCTATGAGAACACAGTTTTTAATTTTGTTAATTGAAGTTTTATTCGAGCAGACACTCGAGAACCAGGCCGCGGAATTAGCGGGGGAAGGTTTAGAAAGATGAAAAGGTTTAGAGTGGGGGCAAGCAAAGACGTAGTGGTCTGCATCTCCAAAGGAACCGCAGGAACAGCAAGAGGTTGATTTAAATTTAAAAAACTAAAGGTAATCCAAAAATGGGCCGTGGCCCGTGATAAAATAAATAAGATATTTGTTCATTAAAAGGAAATTAAAGTTTACGTGGGGAAGAAAGTTTAAAATTCTGGCTGGGTCATGGGTGCGAGGGGAAATGTAGTTGTTTAGATAAGATTACCAGGCGTTTAAGATATCTAGTTTACAATGCTTTTTTAACAGAGAGTAGGGAAAAGGTAAAGGAAATGGGGTACCTGAAGAGGTAGCAAGTTTTGCATTTTCATCGGCGGCCTCGTTTCCCGAGATGTCAGAATGGGCTTTAACCCAACAGAGGTTTATTAAATGTTTGTTTAAATTTGCATCTAGTTTAATTTTAGAAAGATAGTCAGATTTGTTTCTAATGGAGTTAAGGGCCGAAATGGAGGATTGACTATCTGAAAAAATATTTATTTTTAAATTATTTGTAGAAGCCCAGTTGATAGCAAAGTGTATTGCTGCTATTTCAGCTTGAAAAACTGTGTTCCCAAGGTTGAGTTTGAAAGTATATATGTTTTGAAGTTTATCCCCCCTGTATATGCAAATGGCGTAACCCACTTTGTCGTCAATGGCAGAGCCATCAGTGTAAATATTTATGTCTGAAAAAAGTGAGGGGTCGAAGGGAGCCAGATAGGCGATACGAAGGGAAGGGGGGATAGAAGAGGAAGGGCGATTGAAGTCAAAGTTAGGGGGAGAGGGAAGAGACGGGTTGGTAAAATGATTTGTTCTCAGTTTCCAGAAGGCATATTTTTTAAATTGTGTATTAATGACAAAATGAATGGGGGGAATACCAGTTATAGAGTAAAGAGAAATGTTGGAAGTAGTCCGAAAACCAGAAGAGATTTTGAGAAGAAAAATCCTTTGCAAAGACAAAAGTTTTTTGACCTGAGCCCCAGTCAAAGCTTGTCCCCAAATTCCTGCGCCGAAAATGATTATCTTTTCGATGACCGAAAGATACCAGATTTTTAAAAAGGATTTATCTATACCCCAGTTATTGCCAGACACCCTCCCAAAGGTGCTGGCGAACTTAAAACATTTCTCTCTAAGATTGAAAATGTGGGAGCTCCATTTTAAATTATCGTCGATAGTGATTCCAAGAAAGGTGAGTTGTCTAGTTGTAGGTATTTTATGGTTTTGAATTTTGAAGGAAGGGCGTTGTCTGATTTTTGAGCGGTTTTTATTGAAGATAATTGATTTACATTTTTCTGGAGCTATGGAAAGTTTTAAAACAGTGAGAGTGGATGAGATAAGGTTTAAAAGGTTATTGGTATTAAGTTGTAGTGTTTTTAAGTTGGATAAATAGGTGACCACCGCGAGATCATCCGCGAAGGCCTGAAGGTGAAAAAAGATCGTTGTTGAGTTTTAGAATGTCATTAAAGTAGATACTCCACAGGCAAGGGGATATAACCGATCCCTGTGGAGCGCCCATAGAAATGTGTTTTGTAATATGTGATCTACCTATGTTGAGTGAAATTTCTCTGTTAAAAAGATATGAAAAAATGAAATTTTGAAAAGGCTGAGGGAGGTTGATTTTTGAAAATGAAAGAGGCAAGACGTTCCAGTTGAGACTGTCAAATGCTCCGCAGATGTCCACGGTGGTCAAAGAAACAAAATGTATTGACTTGTGGGAGGAAATGGTTTAAATTAGCCCAAGAGCAGCGTCCTCACAACTCGTTAATTCCTTAAAGCCATATTGGAGGGGATGGAGAGCATCCTCAGAAGAAAGCCAAAAATTGAGTTTATTTATGAAAATTTTTTCCAATATTTTACCAAGGGTCGGGAGGAGGCAAATGGGTCTATACGAAGAACATTGAGACGGGTCTTTTCCAGGTTTATTAAAGAAGAGAATGTTGGCATTTTTGAGACAAGAGGGAAAGTGGCAGAATTTAAAACATAGATTTATAGTTTTTGATAGGAAAGAAGGGAAAAATTTATAAAGTTGCTTCCAAATTGTGAAATCTAAATTGTCAAGGCCTGGGGCCTTACCATTTTTTAAATTTTTAAAGACAATGAGGAGCTCTTCATCCGAAACCACCCCCAGTCCCTCAGAAGGCAAAGTAAATGAAGGAAAGTTTATAAAATCCTTATCTTCTTTAAAATGGTGGTCCAACAAGCGTTTCAGTTTATCATCAAGGTTGAGGGAAGGGGAGTGAGCGACCTGGCGCCGTGGTGCAACCATCGACACGGCACATAGGACAAGAGATGCAGTCATAATTACTTCGCACCAGGTGCCAACTGGAATTGCTGTGGCACTGGTTGAGGATGACTATATTTGCTCACTAAAGAGTCTGTTTTCACCTACTACATTTGTTTTGACTAGCTTGGGTTATGGTCAGCGCTGCAGCATGGGTAGTGTGAGCGACCTGGCGCCGTATCGATATGGTGGCGCCGTGGTGCAACCATCGACACGGCACATAGGACAAGAGATGCAGTCATAATTACTTCGCACCAGGTGCCAACTGGAATTGCTGTGGCACTGGTTGAGGATGACTATATTTGCTCACTAAAGAGTCTGTTTTCACCTACTACATTTGTTTTGACTAGCTTGGGTTATGGTCAGCGCTGCAGCATGGGTAGTGTGAGCGACCTGGCGCCGTATCGATATGGTGGCGCCGTGGTGCAACCATCGACACGGCACATAGGACAAGAGATGCAGTCATAATTACTTCGCACCAGGTGCCAACTGGAATTGCTGTGGCACTGGTTGAGGATGACTATATTTGCTCACTAAAGAGTCTGTTTTCACCTACTACATTTGTTTTGACTAGCTTGGGTTATGGTCAGCGCTGCAGCATGGGTAGTGTGAGCGACCTGGCGCCGTATCGATATGGTGGCGCCGTGGTGCAACCATCGACACGGCACATAGGACAAGAGATGCAGTCATAATTACTTCGCACCATGTGCCAACTGGAATTGCTGTGGCACTGGTTGAGGATGACTATATTTGCTCACTAAAGAGTCTGTTTTCACCTACTACATTTGTTTTGACTAGCTTGGGTTATGGTCAGCGCTGCAGCATGGGTAGTGTGAGCGACCTGGCGCCGTATCGATATGGTGGCGCCGTGGTGCAACCATCGACACGGCACATAGGACAAGAGATGCAGTCATAATTACTTCGCACCAGGTGCCAACTGGAATTGCTGTGGCACTGGTTGAGGATGACTATATTTGCTCACTAAAGTGTCAGTTTTCACCTACTACATCTGTTTTGACTAGCTTGGGTTGTGGTCAGCGCTGCAGCATTGGTAGTGTGAGCGACCTGGCGCCGTAGCGATATGGTGGCGCCGTGGTGCAACCATCGACACGGCATATAGGACAAGAGATGCAGTCATAATTACTTCGCACCAGGTGCCAACTGGAATTACTGTGGCACTGGTTGAGGATGACTATTTTTGCTCACTGAAGTGTCAGTTTTCACCTACTACATCTGTTTTGACTAGCTTGGGTTTTGGTCAGCGCTGCAGCATGAGTAGTGTGAGCGACCTGGCGCCGTATCGATATGGTGGCGCCGTGGTGCAACCATCGACACGGCACATAGGACAAGAGATGCAGTCATAATTATTTCGCATCAGATGCCAACTAGAATTGCTGTGGCACTGGTTGAGGATGACAGTATTTGCTGGCTAAAGTGTCAGTTTTCATCTACAATGGCTTCAGGCTTGTTGGAAGAACATTGTCGCTTTAGTTTTCGAACGGGACGGTATAAATTATTAAAATAATAATATGAACAAGAAATAGGATATAATAAACACTAAAATTTCCAATATAAAAAAATATAACTTGAAATGAGTTACACACAATGGATATGTCAATTGGCACGAATGACTAAACCTGAAAGAGACTGGAGTAAAAGATAATATGTAATTTGTGCAATTTAAATAGCATGACTATTATTTAAATATTAACAGAAAGAAATATGACTTCAGTTTGGTAAGAAAAGTGACACAAATTTCCTACAGGTATATACTCTCTAACGCTGCTTAATGACAGAAAACGATCGATATTGTCATAACATTATAAATTATTTAATGAGTATGGAATAATTTATTACCATGAAATTTTTATTTAGTAATAAAAGACGTCTCATAATCTTGATATATTTTGTCAGCTATTTTATTCGCGGTTCCGAAATACTACATTTTTTTAGTTGTGGCCTTTTTTTACGCCAGGATGCGATACGCGTTAAAGATTTAAACGAAATTTCTAACAAATAATTTTCGTATTTTCGTAATGACAAATTTCATAGATGATCTTTTAAAATTTATAATAGTCCCTTTAATAAAACATCAATACGCTTGATAATAAATTGCAAAATATTTAATATTTTAGTTCACTTTCTACATCATTCGAAGAGAGATAAATAGTGGATTGGACATGTATGTACAAATTTATTATTAAGAATGTGTTTTACATGTGTTAAATAATTTACATCAAAAATATTGCTTAACGAAAAACTCCTCTAAGCAATATGAAATTATGAAATTTTGTAAAATGTATTAAAACTTTTTATAATTAAATAGCTATATTCAAATATGTAAAAATCTTCGCTCAAACTGCTATTGTCAATACAGTGTAAAATTTGCTTTTCATTATTTTTTACTTTTCTGTTTTCCTTTCTGATTTAATATAGAACTGGATGTTTTGTATTATTTTTATTTTTTATGATGGTAGTAGCTATGTCAGTTTCTCAAACCGATTGTTTTTCTTTTTTATTTATTACGTGCTTCTAAATTTCAAGTCTTGTATATTTTTAATTAAATTTATAGAGTTACACTGATTTTTTTCAATCTCTAGATGCTTGTTTTACTCCGTTTACGCCTCCTGAGTTTCTTGGTAATTATAATATTTTGTGGATTACCAACACCTATCTTATAGATGAACGTGACCATTATTAAACGTGACCACCAGAAATTGCCCTGCCTTATCTATTTTACCTCAAATATCTTGACGAAGAAGACTCTGTTTTGGATTTCAAATCGGTCGATATATTTTATTAGTAATGGATTGGTAATTCATTACTTATTACTTTCCTTATATACATAATGTATAAGGAAAGTATTGTGACGGGGTCGAAAATTCGAAATCGAGTTTTCGAAGGGAGAGCACGTTTCAAGCATCCCTGATCACGAATCAAACATTTTTGAAGTGATGTCTGTGTGTGTGTATGTGTGTGTGTGTGTGTGTGTGTGAAAGTATGTGTGTGTGTCAGTGAGCCTGTAGAGACGATAACTGACGAACGAATGGACCGATTTGAACCAAATTTGGTACAAAAATCACAATCCGTAAACACTGGAAGCCTATTGTTTTTATACGTAATCGAATGTTCAGAAACTCCCTAAATTTTCGAATAAAATTTTGAAAAAATCGTCAAAAAATCGAAACCACTAATAAAGTTACGCAAATAGACATTTCCTATGTAATTTTTCATTAGAAAACGATTGGCATAAGTTTTAGAACGCTAACATGAACCGTTCTCGAGATATTGTACATTTTTCAAAAAAATTATGAAAAAGTCACATAAAAAAAAAATTCCTATTGAGAAACATGTTCACTTTTCATATGTAATACCATGCGATAAATTGAGTGACATCATTCTCGTGGATCTAGCTCGTTCCATTCATGAAAAAATATACTTTGAATAATACTTTTGTATTTAAACGCCAATAGTCATTTATCTGCTGTAAGAATAACTTTTTTCTTAGTGCATAACGGTTGGCGAGATTTTAGCGACGAATTTGGCGGAATGTCGCCAACTTGGCGACTTTTTTGAAATGTTGCCAAATTAATGAAAATCTCGCCAAATGGATAAAAATGATGCTAAATCAATGAAAATGACGACTCATTGTCTAAAATTCAATATCTTGGAAAGAATATTAGTACAGTGACCGCCGCTTATAAGAAACACGTTCGTTTCGCTCGTTTTGTTTCTTATAAGCAGTTGTTTCTTAAATCCGGAAATTTTTTAAATATCGTTCTTCCATTGTAAATACTAACTATTGAACACAGTTTTACAGAATTTAAAAGATAAATGTATATAAGTAAAATATTAGTACGTACATAATACATTTGTAAATTAAGTTTTGCATTCAAAAATATTTCTCATTTTACAAATTAAGCCTTACAACTTAAATTATTATCTATATGCATATAGTATGCAGTTAAATAAGAATAAAAAGTAAAACTCATAGGTCGTTCATTTATGTATAAGAGCATAGTACATTTTCATACATACCGTAATCTATTACTGAAGAATAGCAAAAAACTTATCCAGTATTGTTTATGCTAGCGAGTCTGTGATTAGTTTACGTACATCCATTTCTAAATCATAAAACAGTCCATAAACTTTTTCTGATGCCCCTCTGTGTTCAAGAGTTTTTCTAATTATAGTTAGGGCTTCTCGCGACTGTTTGGCTGTAGGAAAATTTTCTTCTTGTGGAACGTCGTCTTCATTTTCTTCTTCATTGCAAACATTCTGAATTTCCGCACTATGTCATCATCATTGTTTTCTTCAGATGTTTGTAAATTTTCGTCGATGTGAATCCATTCTTCGAAAGGTGCTTTAAATTCTTCTTCATCTTCTGCTGGTATGGCAACATTATTTTTCAAAAATCCTGCTTTACGGAAGCAATTAAAAATGCATATGTCAGAAACTTTTTTCCATGCGCCTGCGATCATATGGATAGCATCAAGCAAGGTTGTTTTCTTGCTTATTGACTACACGGAGGTGGAGAATCATACTTTTTAAGTAAACTTTGCTTTTCAAGCAAAGTAAGGGTTTGCGACATGCTTCACTAGCAAAACATAAAATGACTAACTAAAGCTGTACGAATCTTATTTGAGTGCATAAGCAAAGATGCCTTTCCTTATCAGTACGTTTCCTTAACTGCCAAAAGATTAAAGCTCGTTTCTTACTGGTTTGGGGTTGTACTCCCCAAGTCTTTCTGCGGAGAAATCCTCTGTCATCCTTTGTTACATAGCAAACTCCCACCCCCTCCCCGTATGCCCAGAGACAAGAGATAACAACTCGTCCTTCAGTTAACCTTAAACAAATCGATTTTTTTTTTTTACACCAGCGTCGCAAGGAAATCAACAAATTTTCTGTAGAAAACTGTTTCTTATAAGCGGAATCGTGTTTCTTATAAGCGACACAATTTTAATGTTAAAACGAAGTTTGTATTTGTTTCTGTCGTTTTGAGTCTTATAAACGGCTGTTTCTTATAACCACTGAATCTTATAACCGGCGGTCACTGTATCTACTATAAGAAAAACCTATTTTTTTACTGTAAAAGTAGTAAATTCATTACATTATATATGGAAAGTCATGTGTTGCCCATATCAGATTTTTTTATTAGTAATGGATTGGTAATTCATTATTTATTTTACTTGTAACGAATTGGTTCAATTTTCAGAAAAAAATATATTAAAACGGCTAACAGAACAGTTGTAGTTAATATGATGTGCAGTTTCATCATCGTTGCACGTCTTTGAATAGGAAACGGTTGCACGTATTTCTATGACATCTTTCAGACCTACAACAGCAAACTCTGACAATTAATCCTTTACAGAATCTGATATACGACTTAAAGGGTTTAATGAAGGACTTATATGTTGACACATCTGCAAATAGATATAAAACGAATTGTAATAATCCTCAGCACATGGCACTGACTGATATCAAATATACTGTGCATATTAATCTCAAACACATATTAGTCGAAAGTTTAGGACAGGATTGTCTAGCTGACTAGTAATAAATTGGGCGAATGATGTATGAAATGGTCTTGCACTGACATTATTTAAATTTCAATCATAAAAGATATGTAGAACATCTACACAGTAAATTTATATTAAATTTATATTAAATAGTAAATAAATTGTTTCTTATTAGTTTTTGCTCTTAAGTTCGTAAGTACTCGTATTTTATTAAAAAACATTTAGAAATTTATTTTGAAACCTTGGCAACTATACGATGACTTTAATGCATTTTCATTGATTTAAATTAATATATATTATTTTAATACTTTTTGCATTCGTAACATATTCAAACGCTCGTTTTTCAGTGCAAGTAATACATTAATAATTGTTTCGAATATTATCCACATTCTTACATATAGAATAATATTATCAGACATTAAATTAGAAATAAAAAGTATTTCAATGCATTTTGCTTGATTTGAATTAATATATATCGTTTTAATACGTCTTGCATTCATAATATATTTCAACCTCAAAGAAATGAAATTCTGCACAAAAGAATAAAATATTTCGTAAATTCTTCTGCACAAAAAAATTAAATTATTCAGTGCAGATAATATAATAATTAATGCTTCGAATATTATCCACCTCCCTGCATATAGAATAATATTACCAGACATTAAATTATAAATTAAAAGTATTTAAATTATTAACATTAAATTTATATATATATATATATATATATAAATATATATATATATATATATATATTTATATATATATATATATATATATATATATATATATATTATATATATATACATATATATATATATATATATATATATATATATATATATATATATATATATATGTATATATATATATATATATATATATATATATATATATGGGAGGGGGGTGTTCTTCTATACTTGCTGATCTGTACCTCAATTTTTATGAAAGCCAATCACATCTTAATAATGAAATCATATACCTACATTTTGTGGATGATTTGATAGTCGAATATGAAAATGAAGATTATAGTATGAATTTTAATTTCTACCCACCAAACTTAATTTTGAAAGAAAATCCTGCTGCACTTAAAAAAAAAGTGGAATTTTTAGATTTAAGTATAGATTTCAGTACAATACCTGCAAGTTTTACTATCTATGATAAAAGAAAAAGTTTTAATATACATATAAACGGTCTGATCAATTGGAATTCCAATCTTCACTTGAATATATTTAGGAATGTATTCTTGGGGGGATTGGCTAGAATTCTGAGAATTATCTACAATGAAGACATCCGTATTGATTTTGATCGGACATTTCTACAGCAATCATATCTACAGCAATACCCCATTCCTTTTATGCTACATTATATTGATAATTTATACAGTAGCAATAATGCTTATTGTTCAAAGTTAAAGTCTATTTTATATCATTTAGCAGATGAAGGTTCGCATACTATGCATAACAGGACCGCAGAACGATAACACGAAGTTATATACAGGTCATTGTGGTCTAAAGGACTAGTTGCTCATCCAGTGATGGTCTTCATATTACCATTGGACATTTCTTTTTTAAACGGTCTTGTGATAATTGTTATTGTCACTCCGGGGGTTGGCTTCAGCCAGGGCTGGCGTCCAGGAGTGCAATGCCGCGGCATTTATGACAAGCTTGTTGACAACTGGGGTGTAAGGTCACAACCCCTTACCGCCATTAAGTAAGCTTCTCGCTAAGCCTTCCTCCTTTTTTCAATTCTAAAATTATTTTTATACTTTATATATATATATATATATATATATATATATATATATATATATATATATATATATATATATATATATATATATATATATATGTATATATATATTTATTACGTATTGTGCTATTTATAGAGAGAATTTTATGGTCAGATGTGCATGCATTCTTGAGTTATAAAATAAAAGAAACCAGTCCATGACTGTTGCTGTCTTTAATGGAAGCGCGATTATAATTTTAGAAACGCATCTTGTATGTGCTTCTATTGCAAATATTAGCTCTTCCGTGTTAAAAAGTGCACAAAACGCATGAAACCAGTCCATTGATGTTATTATCTGTAACAGGAACGCGATCATAATAAGCTCTAAGGTGTTTTAGAATCATCGATTGAAAATCATTTTTTTATAGTGTATTTCAGAATTAGGGACAAACTTGTGCCACGTAATTGAATGGAAAAAATATTTGCAATATAACTGACTCATATGTTAAAATGGCATGACTTTTCTACATGTACTAAATGTTATAAAATCTGCAAAAAATAATACTTTGCGTCAGGATTGCTCATAAGAAATATGTTCCTTCATTTTATGAATGGTTTGCAACCAACTGTAAACTAAGACAACGGCAGCGATTTCGGTCTATTTTTACGAGATTTAAAATGTTAGATAAACTTATGTAATCAAATTATAAAGTAAGATTAAATAGCCAAAATAAAGGTTTGATTTTTAACGTCAGTCACCGTTGTGTCTGTACTAAAATGCACGATCCGAGAATATTGATCATTTAATGAGAATGATTTAATGATTGTAGAAAGATGATAATGTTGATTATAAAGCCAACATTTAAGAGGTACTCTTATAGTGGTATTACCATCCTCGCAGAGCTTCCTTTATAACTAAAACAAATCTAACCCAATTCTCAAGAATGTAATATCTACACGGTTTGGAATGATAATATTTCTTGAAAAATACAGCTTGACTGAAACGTTCTACTGATGTGTTCGAAAGGAATATAACATCAAAGGTCGGTCGTAGAAGTACAATGAAATATGAAATATAATCAGCAAACAGGGGCTAGCTATGATAGTTGCATCGCTCGAAACTGATAATTTCACAAAAATGCAAAATTCGATTTTCTATGCAGACCCCAATTAAATAATATTTATTAGTAACATTTTCTTATTGTTTAACCAGAGCTAAATAAATGTATCTTTTAATAAAAAATTCGGCGAGATATCGATAACTGAAAATTTTCTTGACTTATTCCATTTCACATAAACTGCAAATGTGAATATTTAATTTTTTGTTGATGAAATAATGGTGGTCGCCGATAAATCTATTTAAAACAAAAAAACTGACAATTGACAGTCGCTACCATTTAATTTTTTACAATTTATTTGCTGTTGTTCCCTTGTAAATCGTACGAAAATTACCAATAACAATAATTGAAATATCTCAGCGAATTGTTCATCAAAAGTTACTGGATAAGCTCCTTCACCCTGTTGAAGCATGGCGCAGGTTTTACCAATTGACATTTTTAATTTTTCAATACTGTAGACTCTATACTTTCTCTATACTGTGGGATTACTACTTTCTCTATAAATCAATTTGAGCTTTATCGGGCAAAACACATGTAGAAAGACTTTTGAAATTTTATTGAATTTACAGTTTTAAAATAATTTTTCTATTCATTTTGTGACTTGCCATAGTTTAAGATGATTCCAATTTGTCAGAATTCAAAACATCTTGAGAACAGTTTATCCCATAGTACCAATTGAAAGTTTCTGTTTTTGTAAAAAAAAATGTGTGTAAAACATGTGCTCAATTGACGCATTTAAATTTATAAATTTTTCATTTCTCATACTGTAGAATACAGTATAGATAAAGTGTTGTTTTCGCGGAATTGTTTTATTTTGAGATACTGATGCCAATATATGTTTTAGGACCTATGTTGATTATTTTTAGAGTTATGTCCTTCTGTCCGCATGTCTGTCTTATCTCTGGTCGATATCTCGTGTACATGAAAGATGCCACAATTATTAATGAAAATGTTCACGGAACTTTATATCCGGCTATGCTATCAAAAATATGTACAACTGAATAGAATATTTTTTTTAATTAGAGCGAAAAGTTCGAAATTTTATGTTTCTTTAACATGCACTTCGTAGGAAAAAATTTAACACAACCATGCACAAAAACGTCTATATTAGGCTCAGTGATCACACTACATAAGAGTTTCTGCTCAATGATCACAATACTTAAGAGTTTCTGCTCAGTGATCACAATACATAAGAGTTTCTGCTCAGTGATCACGATACTTAAGAGTTTCTGCTCAATGATCACAATACTTAAGAGTTTCTGCTCAGTGATCACAATACTTAAGAGTTTCTGCTCAATAATCACAATATTTAAGATTTTCTGCTCAATAATCACAATAGTTAAGAGTTCCTGCTCAATGATCACAATACTTAAGAGTTTCTGCTCAGTGATTACAATACTTAAGAGTTTCTGCTCAATGATCACAATACTTAAGAGTTTCTGCTCAATGATCACAATACTTAAGAGTTTCTGCTCAGTGATTACAATACTTAAGATTTTCTGCTCAATGATCACAATACTTAAGATTTTCTGCTCAGTGATCACAAAACTTAAAATTCTCTGCTCAGTGATCACAATACTTAAGAGTTTCTGCTCAATGATCACACTACTTAAGAGTTTCTGCTCAATGATCACAATACTTAAAGAGTTTCTGCTCAGTGATCACAATACTTAAAAGTTTCTGCTCAATGATCACAGTACTTAAGAATTTATGCTCAATGATCACAATGCTTAAGAGTTTATGCTCAATTATCACAATACTCAAGATTTTCTGCTCAGTGATTACAATACATAAGAGTTTCAATTATTGTTGTGACAAATAACTTTTCATCCTGATTTGTTATTGCAAAATCTTGAACTAGATATAATTCCTTGAAATTTGAAGGAAAATTTCGAAATGTATTTCGAAAATTTATGTTTTCTTAACGTGGCAGGATAGGACAAAATTTGACATAATTATGCATAAAAGGGGTGATTTATGCCTCAATCAATGATCACAAAACTTAACAGTTTCAATCATCGCAGTGAATAATAGCCACAATACTTATTTTGTATTTGCGACGTTATTAGCCTTCCTCGGGGGACAAATAAAGCAGCCCCCGAGGATGTATGTATATTCTCAAACTTGCTATGAATCTGATTATCTTTCAAACCTTTTAGAATGAAGTGTAATATACTAAATTGTGATCATTTAGACCGAGAATACATATTTTTAAATATTTTCTAGAAAAATTAGCAAAATGAAATAATCACGGGCTACTTATGACAAAGTTGTAGTATGGTAATATGATGAAGTTGAGCTTAGCTACACTACAGATAATTTTGATTGAAGAGTTGTATAAAAATTAAATTTCACATTTTTGTAAAACTTTATGTTTCGGGCAGTGCAACTACCCTAAATTTCTTTCGATTTGCTAATTACTTTTCATTCTTCATTTTACTTCTCCGTTCAATTTAGATCCCTATATTCTAGATTGTATATTCTTTATATTCCTGATTTTATAGTACTACGTGGATTTTACATTTTTTACTTCTATGTTGAATTTATATTCCTTACTTCTACATTGATTTTATATTCCTTACTTTTACGTTGATTTTATATCCCTTTTGGACACTTTTCGTGAAGCACCCGATACTAGAATCGTAAACTGTGTAACGTGGAAAACAAATAAATGTTGCCAACTTGAAAGTCATTATTTTCTCTAAAACAACTTATCGAAGACAGCAGGAAGAGATAATTCTAACTTCCTTTGCACTACCAAAATAATTGCTTCCGATTTCTTCAAAATTTCTTTTAAATATATATTGCAGTTTATTACTTTGTCATTATTGAGGTCACTTATTTTTTTAGAAATAAGTGAAATGCTCAAAAGCAATGCACTGACAATTTTAAAATATTATATTTAATGGAATTATCTGTATGCTAATATCAAATACTTTAGCAGATATGCCATAGAATGGGAGTGATTCAATATGCGTACAAATTCTAATAACATTCTCAATCTTAATAATGTTCAACGAAAATTAGCTGCACAATGAAAAAAAATCTGATGTGGGCAACACATGACTTTCCTTATATAATGTAATGAATTTGCTACTTTTACAGTAAAAAAATAGGTTTTTCTTATAGTTGATACTAATATTCTTTCCAAGATATTGAATTTTCGACAATTAATCGTCATTTTCATTGATTTAGCGTCATTTTTATCCATTTGGCGAGATTTTCGTTAATTTGGCAACATTTTAAAAAAGTCGCCAAGTTGGCGACATTCCGCCAAATTCGTCGCCAAAATCTCGCAAAGCGTTATGCACTAAGAAATAAGTTATTCTTACAGCATATAAATAAATGACTATTGGCGTTCAAATACAAAAGTATTATTCAAAGTATCTTTTCTCATGAATGGAACGACCTAGATCCACGATAATGATGTTACTCAATTTATCGCATGGTATTACATATGAAAAGTGAACATGTTTCTCAATAGGAAAATTTTTATTTTATTTTATATGACTTTTTGATTTTTGTTTTGAAAAATGTACAATATCTCGAGAACGGTTCATGTTAGCGTTCTAAAATTCATACCAATCGTTTTCTAATGAAAAATTACATAAGAAATGTCTATTTGCGTAACTTTATTAGTGGTTTTGATATTTTGACGATTTTTTCAAAATTTCATTTGAATATTTAGGGGGGTTCTGAACTTTCGATTGCGTATAAAAACAATAGGCTTCCAGTGTTATGGATTGTGATTTTTGTACCAAATTTCGTTCGAATCGGTCCATTCGTTCGTCAGTTATCGTTTCCACAGACCCCCCTCCTCACACATATACATGCATGCACACACACACACACACACACACACACAGACATCACTTCAAAAATGTTTGATGCGTGATCAGGGATGCTTAAAACGTGCTCTCCCGTCGAAAACTCAAATTCGAATTTTCGACCCGTCACAATACTTTCCTTATACATTATGTATATAAGGAAAGTAATAATAAATATAAAATTCGCCGTTCTCGTTACACAAATGTATTATCAACCTGCTCCCGTTTGTAAACCAATTCATAAAAATATGATGTCTAGTCTATATATGCCAAAATTCGGCACTGAAATAGTAGTAAAAGTTATACCCATATAATTTTTATCCGTTTAAAACAATCAATCAAATACAGTCTACAATAATAATGAATAAATAACCCTTAGTCACAATAAAATTAGATTTACTAAATGCACTAAAAATTAGTAATTCACATAATCTTATTACTTTCCTTATATACATAATGTATAAGGAAAGTATTGTGACGGGGGCGAAAATTCGAATTCGAGTTTTCGACGGGAGAGCACGTTTCAAGCATCCCTGATCACGAATCAAACATTTTTGAAGTGATGTCTGTGTGTGTGTATGTGTGTGTGTGTGTGTGTGTGTGTGTGAAAGTATGTGTGTGTGTGTGTGTGTCAGTGAGCCTGTGGAGACGATAACTGACGAACGAATGGACCGATTCGAACCAAATTTGGTACAAAAATCACAATACGTAAACACTGGAAGCCTATTGTTTTTATACGTGATCGAATGTTCAGAACCCCCCTAAATTTTCGAATGAAATTTTGAAAAAATCGTTAAAAAATCAAAACCGCTAATAAAGTTACGCAAATTGACATTTCTTATGTAATTTTTCATTAGAAAACGATTGGCATAAATTTTAGAACGCTAACACGAACCGTTCTCGAGATATTGTACATTTTTCAAAAAAATTATGAAAAAGTCACATAAAAAAAAAATTCCTATTGAGAAACATGTTCACTTTTCATATGTAATAACATGCGATAAATTGAGTGACATCATTCTCGTGGATCTAGCTCGTTCCATTCATGAAAAAATATACTTTGAACAATAATTTTGTATTAGAACGACAATAGTCATTTATCTGCTGTAAGAATAACTTTTTTCTTAGTGCATAACGCTTGGAGAGATTTTGGCGACGAATTTGGCGGAATGTCGCCAACTTGGCGACTTTTTTGAAATGTTGCCAAATTAATGAAAATCTCTCCAAATGGATAAAAATGACGCTAAATCAATGAAAATGACGACTAATTGTCGAAAATTCAATATCTTGGAAAGAATATTAGTATCTACTATAAGAAAATCCTATTACTTTCCTTATATACATAATGTATAAGGAAAGTATTGTGACGGGGTCGAAAATTCGAAATCGAGTTTTCGACGGGAGAGCACGTTTCAAGTATCCCTGATCACGAATCAAACATTTTTGAAGTGATGTCTGTGTGTGTGTGTGTGTGTGTGTGTGTGTGTGAGAGAGTCTGTGAAGAAGATAACTGACAAACGAATGGACCGATTCGATCCAAATTTGTACAAAAATCACAATCCGTAAACACTGGAAGCCTATTGTTTTTATACACAATCGAATGTTAAGAACACCCCTAAATTTTCAAATGAAATTTGGAAAAAATAGTCAAAAAATCAAAACCACTAATAAAGTTACGCATACAGACATTTCTTATGTAATTTTTCATTAGAAAACGATTGACATAAATTTTAGAACGCTAACATGAACGGTTCTCGAGATATTGCACATTTTTTAAAAAAATTATCAGAAAGTCATATAAAATAAAAAAAAATATTTCCTCTTGAGAGACATGTTCACTTTTCAGTAATACCATGCGATATATTGGATGACATCATTCTCGTGGATCTAGCTCGTTCCATTCATGAAAAAAGATACTTTGAGTAATACTTTTGAATTTGAACGCCAATATTCATTTATCTGCTGTAAGAATAACTTATTTCTTTGTCCATTATGCTTGGCGAGATTTTGGTGACGAATTTTGGCGGAATGTCGCCAACTTGGCAACATTTTGAAATGTTGACAAATTAATGAAAATCTCGCCTAATGGATAAAAATGATGCAAAATCAATGAAAATGACGACTAACTGTCGAAAATTCAATATCTTGGAAAGAATATTAGTATCTACTATAAGAAAAACCTATTTATTTTACTGTAAAAGTGGTAAATTCATTACGTTATATAAGGAAAGTCATGTGTTGCCCACATCAGATTTTTTTAACTTGTATCAAATGTAATAAAACACAATTAATAAATACGGGAATTTATATAAATCAATTACTTAGCATTTTCGTTATTACTTTCCTTATATACATAATGTATAAGTAATGTCTGTGTGTGTGTGTGTGTGTGTGTGTGTGTGTGAAAGTATGTGTGTATGTGTGTGTCAGTGGGTCTGTGGAGACGATAACTGACGAACGAATGGACCGATTCGAACCAAATTTGGCACAAAAATCACAATCTGTAAACACTGGAAGCCTATTGTTTTTATTCGCAATCGAATGTTAAGAACCCCCCTAAATTTTCGAATGAAATTTTGAAAAAATCGTCAAAAAATCAAAACTGCTAATAAAGTTACGCAAATAGACATTTCTTATGTAATTTTTCATTAGAAAGCGATTGACATAAATTTTAGAACGCTAACATGAACCGTTCTCGAGATATTGCGCATTTTTCGAAAAAATTATCAAAAAGTCATATAAAATAGAAAAAAAAAATTCCTATTGAGAAACATGTTCACTTTTCATATATAATATCATGCGATAAATTGGGTGACATCATTCTCGCGGATCTAGCTCGTTCCATTCATGAAAAAAGATACTTTGAGTAATACTTTTGCATTTGAACGCCAATTTATCTGCTGTAAGAATAACTTATTTCTTCGTCCATAACGCTTGGCGAAATTTTGGCGACGAAATTAGCGGAATGTCGCCAACTTGGCGACTTTTTGAAATGTTGCCAAATTGACGAAAATCTCGCCAAATGGATAAAAATGACGCTAAATCAATGAAAATGACGACTAATTGTGGAAAATTCAATATTTAATAAGTTATATAATATATAATAATAGCTATATAATATATGTCGAAAATTCAATATCTAATAAGTTATATATATATATATATATATATATATATATAACTTATTTCTTCGTCCATAACGCTTGGCGAGATTTTGGCGACGAAATTGGTGGAATGTCGTCAACTTAGCGACTTTTTGAAATGTTGCCAAATTAACGAAAATCTCGCCAAATGGATAAAAATGACGATAAATCAATGAAAATGACGACTTATTGTCGAAAATTCAATATCTTGGAAAGGATATTAGTATCTACTATAAGAAAATCCTATTTATTTTACTGTAAAAGTAGTAAATTCATTTCATTATATAAGGAAAGTCATGTGTTGGCCACTTCAGATTTTTATTTTTATATTCGAGAAAATGTTATCTATTTATAATTCAATTTCTATAAAAACATTTTTGCAAGATAAAATAATTTATTTCGGTTTATAAGTAACGCAATTTCCTTTTCTTCAAAAAACGTTCCAGCAAAATCATATAAACAAATGTTACTAATATGGAACAATTAATTTTTATGTTTTTATTAATATATCGACAATTTATATATCTATAAACTTAAGTTTACAGTAAAGAATTTTAGAAGACATTTTAAAATAACCGGTAGGAACAAAAAGTCGTATATATTATTATTTATATAAATATTAGCAGCATGCCCGTTCTTCGTGCGGAGTATACAATATAAAGAAATTTAAAATTCACAATAACATGCAAATTCTATAGTATACTAATGACATTGTTAATCAAAATATTCCGTTAAAATATTTAATTTAATGCTCCAAAAAAGAAGCTTAAGAACATCAGATCTCACTATGCAAAATTATCTTCATGGGCAGATCTGAAGAATAATACACCCTGGCCCCTTTTATAAGTAAATTTATAAAAAAAATATGAAATTGAATCAATATATGCAAAATAAAAGCGTTAAAATAATATGAGAACCGTACTACTTATATACGCGAATATTAGAAGATATAACGAGTATTAGTAGATTACTAGCCGAATACCCGTTGAAAATCAACCGTCTCGCAATAAGCAACCCCTGAATAATGTAAATTTTAGAATAATTCGCTTTTCACATTTATTCGGCAAATCGAATATTTTGGTGTGCAGAATCCCCTAAAGAAGAAAATATTGGAAAACTTTAGTTGTAAACTTCTTCCTTTCGCATTGTTTACCCGTAAACCAAATTGAAGTCTCTGTCTCATCTCGAAGCATACTATTTTATCATTTCCCCTTTCGAACGTTTTTCTTTAGAGCACACCCATAAATGAACATTTTTGAAAAACTCTGTTCGTCTTGGGTGTTTTATCAGATGACTGACCCATATACCAAATATCAATCCTCTATCACATTTAAAAGAAAACGTGTCTTATTCATTCTGAAAATCGAACATATTGGTGTGCGACACCCCCTAAAATAGCAAATGTTGGAAATCTGAAAATGCACACTTTCTATCCTTTCAAACAATCTACCCTACACCAAATGTGAAGTCTCTATCCTATCGCGAAACATGTTTTTTCTATCACTTCACTTTTCGAATGTTTTTCCTTGCAGCACCCCCTAAATAAACATTTTTGAAAAACCGTATTCATCTTGGGTTTTTATATCAAATAATTAGCCCATATACTAAATTTCAAGCCTCTCACATTGTAAAGGAGGCGTTTTTCATTTGTTCGTCAAATCGAATATTTTAGTGTGCGGCACACCCCATACCCCTACAATAGCAAATGTTGGAAAACTGAAATTGCATACTTTCTTCCTTTCCAACCCGTACACCAAATTTGAAGTCTCTATATCATCGCAAAGCATTCGCTTCCTATCATTTCATCTTTCGAATGTTTTTGTGTGACGTACACACACCCTTAAATGAACATTTTTGAAAATCGCCATTATTCTTGGGTATTCTATCAGATAAGTGGCCCATATACCAAATATCAAGCCTCTCACATTTTAAAAGGGGCGTTTCTCATTTATTCTGAAAATCGAACATTTTGATGTGCGGCACCTCCTAAAGTAGAAAAACTGAAATTGTCCTCCTAAAGTATTGAAAAACTGAAATTGTACACTCGCTTCCTTCCAAACAATCTACTCGTACAACACAATACAACACAGGGCAGATTTGTCCTGGAATCAGATGATAAGCGTGTAAGAGTCTGGAGAGAACGAGGCACACGCAATCAGGGCAAGGACGTCATCGAACATAACTCATTCAGAGTCGGCAGCGTCCTGGTGTGGGCTGGAATTTCAATGAGATATCGCACAGAGAGCGCATCTTTAAAGGCGGTTCTGTGACGGCTGACCGGTATCAGGACCAAATCCTAGACCCCATTGCGAGATTCTACATTGCGGCAATTGGTCCTGATTTCCTCCTTATGGACTATAATGCCCGTCCCCATCGAGCTAACATAATTGACGAATACCTGGAAAGTGAATGAATTTCTCATATGGAGTGGCCGGAATATTCCCTCGACCTTAATCCAATTGAAAACCTTTGGGATGCAATCGGGCGTGCTTGCACGTTTACTTCCTCCAGCCAGTCTTAGATATTTGAATACTGCCCTTTTGGAGGAATGGCTATTGCTCGCATCTGCGATTGTTGATCACTTCACTGAAAGAATGGAAAATCATTGTAAAGTTTGTGTGAAGGTCTGGGGTGGTCACATACCATATTAATGTACGTTTTGTTTGGTTTGTTTGCCTTTAAACATCATTTAGGTAATGATCCAAATGCGACGTCATCATATAACTTACGAAAAGTAAATATTTTCTCATATTTGTACATAATTCTTGTTTTCTTTAAAGTCTAAATACAATTGCTATCTTCATGTACAATTTTGAGTTATTCAAAGCTTTAATTTTCCATTTTTGATGATTTAACCGTCCGTGCTTAACTTTTAGAAGCCAGTGTATACCTGTGCATTTGTAGAATATTACTCGTTACTCGTACAACGTACAATATATAAGCTTCAACAATTTTTGACATAATAAAACAATGGCGTAATAACATGAAACAATTATCTCTGAATCAATAATCCCCGAAAATATCAATAATAATTATGCTTAAACCTGAAGACCGTAAATGATATTATCCAGTCAAAAATGCAATGCCAATGAAATTTATTTTATATACTTATCTTTATTATTCAAATCGGAAAAGATTTAATAAAAATCGTCTGCCTCATAAACACATTGGATTTAAATAAGTTGCTAAGCGACATGATATAATTTGTTTCAAATAAATTTGTGGAAAAAATATCGTCTGAATAATGCTATCTCTATGGAAGGTTTGGCGACATTTTCATCAATTTAGCGACATTTTAAATATTGCCAAATTTGTCGGAATTGGGACTGTTGAACTGATAGTCCCACTTGGCGACAAATTAACGAAACGTAATCACATTACTATCCCTTAAAAGAACACAATTAATTTCATTTATTTAACTCTATTTTATCAATTTCTAGATATTTTTATGGATTTACAAACATTTTTATAAATTTGGTGACATTTTGAAAATTCGCTAAATGTGTTACTAAGTAGGACGGTTAAACTGACAGATAAATGCTACCAAAACATCACGTCAGCATTCTCTTTAAAAAAATAAAATTAATTTCATTGATTTAGCATCGCTTTTATCCTTTTGAGGACATTTTCGTCAATTTGTCAATTTGGCAACGTTTAAGAAAATTCCCTAAGTTAGCGATATCCCGCCAAATTCGTGGATCTGAATTTGCAGATCTGAAGAATAAAGCATTCCGATTCCGTTTGTATATACTAAACGAAAACACTAAAATTGTATTAAAATAAATACCCATTTTATTCTTATTCTGTTTCAACAATCGACTAAATGAGTTTATTGGCTAAACACAATATATAAGTTTGAAAAGTCTTTACCAAAATAAGTGAAAGTAATGTACGCAGCCCGTAATTAATATATTTAAGAGAAAAATCGATATATTTTATTTAAAGATATATTTTATATCCATTTATTTATTATTCAAATCGAAAAAATAGTAATAAAAATTAATAAACACATTGAATTTAATTGCGTTGCTGAGCAACATAATATAAGTTAGAATCTTCCTCATAAAATGCTATTAATTAAATAACCATTTGTATTTCTTAATACCTTTAATAACCTTTTCATTGTTGAGTAAAAGCTTGTGAAAAATTAGACCATGGTGGTAGATTTTCCATTTAAATTCATGTTTCAAACATTCATGTTTTCAAACAATTCGTATTTTCAAAGAGAGACTGATTAGCGCAATAAACACCCACTAAACTCAGAGATATAGTTATAATTCATTTTCACGTTTCAAACCAACAATTTCCAACCTTTTTCGTTTGGAAGAATCAGGGTGTTAGAGAGTGGAACTTCTAGGAACAAGTTTTCAGTTAATAACTTGACATCCTCTTGTCTTAGAAACTTGAAACTTAGACTAAATTGTATGTGGGTTATTTCAAGGCAACACCTACAATTTTTTATAAAATTCGGTTCAGGTTTCTCCCGTGATGATGAAACAGACAGACAGACAAACAGATTATATATATATATATATATATATATATATATATATATATATATATATATATATATATATATATATTATTTGCTGGAATAATCCAGGGAAGAGATGTCCAGGATACTTCAAACAGAGGTAATTGCATAGGCTGGACGAGCACCCAATCGTTGACCTGCTGGCACAAATTCTCAACACAGTTTGCGTTGGTTCACACACAAGTACAAATTACATTTACATCGGAGGGGGAAAGATATGAGGCATGGGGCACATGCTGTCTTCGCGTTTTAGGCTTTAAAAATAATGGTGAAGCAGTTTCATATGAGATAGTTTAGGTAGAGGTTAAGATTAGTGACCATATATAGTATGGTCGACGAAAAGTGGAAGTCCTGGCAGACTTCGTTATTATTAGTGGCGTGGGATAGAATATAATGTAGTTGCAATACATGCTGGACATGAAATAGGAATTTGGAATAATGATTATGAAAGAAAGAGGCGCGTTATTAGGAAAGACTTAAAATCTAGATATTATATATATATATATATATATATATATATATATATATATATATATATATATATATATATATATATATATATAAATATATATATATATATATATATATATATATAAATATATATATATATATATATATATATAAATATATATATATATATATATATATATATATATATATATATATATATATAATCGATGATTAGCAATTGCACATTGAATTATCAGCTCAGTAATTGGTAAACCCCCCTTGGCGGCAATGCATGCTTGTATACGTTTAGGTAAGGAGTGATAAAGTTTCCTAATGTCATCCTGCGATACATTCTGCCAGGCTTTCCTCAGTTGTTGCTCCAGATCTGCTACATTTCGGGGTGCCCGTATCTGGCGGCCTAGCATGCCCTATACATGTTCGATTGGGGAAAGGTCTGGTGACTTTGTTGGCCAAAGAACAGTATCAACAGCACGGGACCACTCCACAGATATGCGAGCCGTATGTGATGTGGCATTATCTTGTTGAAAATGGCCCCAGAATGACATGCCATGCAGGGTAACGCAAACGACCGCAGGATTTTATCAGCATATCGTCGAGCTGTTAAAGTTGTACGCAGAATGACTAGGGGCTACCTGCTGACGTAAGAGATAGCACCCCACATCAGGGATAATGGCTGTGTGCCTGTTGTTGAGACCCAGACCGTCGGACCTACCAGAAAGGTGTAAGGTAACTGTTTGGGCGGCCGGGAAGTGCCACCCAATTTAGACCGGAACCCAGTGGTGGAGGCATCCACAGGCACCGTACCCGCCTTCCCCTACCACCAACCTCTCGGAAGGACTTACGGACCCACATGTTTAACGTGATCGTACTCCGCATGAACACGGCGGCAGTTGTGGCAGCCTGCAAATCCAGCTCGCAAACCACCAGGATACCGCGCCCGAAATATGCCAATAGCACGCGGTGTTCCCGGGTGGTCACCCACTCAAGTACTAACCGCGCCCGATGCTGCTTGACTTCGGTGATCTAACGAGAACCGGTGTTTTCAGCACGGTATGACCGTTGGCTCGGCTGTGTGCCCGTGTAAAACAAAAGCTGATTGGGACCGCTGGCCCTGGCGCCTCCACTACGTACCCAATGATCATCTGCTGAAAGGCTGAAGCGTGATTCGTCGCCCAACTCTATGATGCGATGCCAGTCTGCTGGCAGCTATGATGCTCGGCTACGACACCAGTCCAAACGACTCTGTCGATGTTGTGGGGTTATGGGCAGACGTCTTAAAGGCCACCGTGAGCGTAACTTCCACAGTTGCACGCCCCCACAGATATACATTGTGTATTTTAAATGCATCATTACTTTCGAAGGAGGTAAGTTTTCGGAGATGCCGCTTCCCAACGAGTAAGCACCATATAACGCCTTTACGTTTCATTTACGACCCGGTAAACTAAAAAATGCTTGGTTTGGTGTGTAATACAATCTCGTAGATTTTGGCCCTTCGGTTTTTAGTCACCCCGTGTATATATATATATATATATTTGTGTGTGTGTGTGTGTGTATATAAGCTTTTTTACTTGATTTTTTTGTTTTCCTATTTTCATTCCTCTCCTTTGAAATTTGTTGATTGACTTTATACGCATTACGTATTACGTATTATATTGCATTACGTATTATAATTTCCTCTTTATGGTTGAATTTCTTTTATTTCATTGTATTTTGTAGGCAAATTTTAAGATAGTGTATTATGAGTTACTACTTACATTCTACCATTGGATTTACAATTTTATATTTATATATATTATATATATATATATATATATATATATATATATATATATATATATATATATATATATATATATATATATATCATACAAATGTAATACAATTTAATATACAACTAAATAAATAATAAGCATATAAATGTTCGAAATGTCGGCGCAAAGCTGCTGAACTCTATCGAATACTAACATAGCTATCCAAATGGAAAAATTGAATACATTACAAGGAAGAGTAAAGTACTACAGATTGGCTGCGGAGCCTTGGACCCCCACTCCCCGGTTAAGCAATACTTCACGCCGCGGCAACACTCCCGGTAGCCGGTACATTACCCATAATCAATATACAACCATATAACCAATATCAAAATACACAGGACCTCATAATATGCAAAAAAAGACTCATACACTATAAGAAATATATACTACTCACTATATAACACGACTACATCACACACTGTAAGAAATATATACTACAGTTAGACAAAACATTAAAATGCTTAAAGGCTATTAATAAACAAGTACTTTTCGGGAACTAATTACACTGAGCGAGTTGTTTTCACAGAGTTTACTTATATTACTGATTTTTGAAATATTTGTTTTTGCTTTCAGTTATGGTTATGTTAAGAAAACTACTTGTTACTTTGCATAAAAATCTTAGAGGCTATCCTTGTTTTATTGCTTCTGCAAAATAAATCTTGATATTATGATCCCTATCTATTGAATTTGAATTTAAGTTTTGACTTATTATTAAGTAATTTATGATGATGTTTCTGATCACATTTTTGCGTAGGCTTGATCTCCATGAAGCTATGTAATTAATCTCGAAATTGAAATATTTTCTTTTATTGTATAATTTAAAGTTGGTAGTGGAATTATTTGTATCAATACATAAATCCAGGAAGTTTATACTATTATCATAATTTTGTGCAGTATCTATTAATTGTAAATTGTCTGCGTAAAATCCAATATCTGGTAGGAAATTTGGGCTGTTAAAGCATATTAAAATGTCATCAATGTAGCAAAAATAAATTAAATAGTTAAGTATGTGTGAACCTGTTTCATATTTGATTAGAAAAATATCAGCCAAAATTGAGGCGCAACTACCGCCCATAGGTATACCGTGAATTTGTGGATAGTTGGAATGGCCGTTATATAATATTGTTTCGTGCAAGAGTAATTGCAACAAAGCTGTATATCTATCCAAAAGGATATGCATCCGTAGATCATATTGATAGTATAAGTCTATAGTTATTTTATATAGCTTTTTGATGTTTATATTATAGTACAGATCACTAAAATCATACCTTTTTAAATAAATTTTGTCTCGTATATGTTGTAAAGTTTTTATTACCTCGTAACTATTAGAAATGAAATATGTGCCTTGTTTTTTTAGTTTTATCGGAACTATTTAAAAAAATGTGTAATTTTTTGTTTGCTGTTGTTAGATAAGTATTATAGCCAATAGTGACCGGTCTAAATCTTATAGGATTCTTATGTAATTTAGGTATTAGAGTTATATAAGGAAAGTTTATGTTATTGATAGTGTATCCCAATCTTTTATATAGTGTTGTTATACGATTTTTTATTTCATGGGTTGATTAATTTAGTTTACAATACATGTTTTTATTATCGTAGTATTGATGTATTAATTCAAGATATACCTTTTTACATGTAAACGCATAATTAGTGGTAACTTTGTCTACATATGTTATACTGTAACTATCTTGTAGTTTAGTAGTTTGTTTTTATCTATTGAAGAATAACTTATCCTAGACCTATCAGATTGGTATCTTTGTGTAATAGTGTGAATAGAATGATATTAACATTATTTAAATGCCCCTTCCAGCATACTATATTTCACTGCTAATTTATAAGCACATTCTTTAATGTCTTGTTTAATAGCACTGTTTACATTTTCAAATTCTTGGAATCTAAATTTAGTTCCTAATTTTAATAAATATTTTATTTGTTTCATTTATGATTAGTGTTATGATTTTAGTTATATGATTTTATATCAATTATGAGTAATGTACCGACTCCCGGGAATGTTGCCGCGGCGTAAAGCATTGCCTAACGGGGGAGTGGGGGTCACAACTCCCCCCAGCCAATTTGCGGTACTTTACTCTTTGTAATGTATTCCATTTTTCCATTTGGACAGCGATATATATATATATATATGTGTATGTATGTATGTGTGTGTGTGTGTGTGTGTGTGTGTGTGTGTGTGTGTGTGTGTGTGTGTGTGTGAAGAGAATGATAGATGTTTAATAATTAATGAATTTGGTAGGAGGCAATGTATTCATTATTGTGCAACTGATTAATAACCCACCTAATTTCTGAGTCTGGCGTCCACCTATAATGAAACATAAGTCCAAAATGATAAACATTAATCATCGACTACTTATTAAAGATACCTTTATTTCTACTTTATTATTTATTTCAACAAACATATACTTTTCACTGACATCTTCAAATAATAATTCTGCAATTCGTATTCATTTTCATTTTAACTTGAATGAAAGTCTGATGAAGAAGTGTAATTTATAATAAACTGATTCCTAACAAACGCAAATTCTCATGAGAGTGAACGGAGTACCTCTTGCCGAGGGCCATCTTTGGGGGTCAACCTTGGTCTTCTTTTTGATGATCGTCATCAGCTTTTAACTCATGGACGTTGATTATTTCGATTCACCAACCTTTTATCAATTCACTCCAAATTCTCTGGCGTCTAAAATTCGCATATTATTTGGTAAAAAGTAACAGCCTAGCCGTAATTTGTAGTTTTTATTAAATTGTTGGCTGGTTATGCAAGATGTATTGTTGCATAATTTAATATATGTGTTGAAATTTAGTTTACTGCAATTGGAAAAATGAATTTTTTTATTTGTAAGTGTAATGTTTGTAAAAACCAATCTTCTTGTAATGCACTTAATTTTTACTTTTAATTTCTTTTTTAGCTTTTGAAAGAATTTTTCATCAAATAGACACATGTGGTACTGTCAAGCATGGTAGCCGTCGACACATTCGAAAAATTTGATTCCCACCATATGCAAAGAAGCACTTTCATGCAGGTTTAGCATTTTGTTTCTCACTTTAATACTTTCCTTATATACATAATGTATAAGGAAAGTATTGTGACGGGGTCGAAAATTCGAAATCGAGTTTTCGACGGGAGAGCACGTTTCAAGCATCCCTGATCACGAATCAAACATTTTTGTGGTGATAGCTGTGAGTGTGTGTGTGTGTCAGTGAGCCTGGGGAGACGATATCTCACGAACGAATGGAGCGATTCGAATGAAATATGGTACAAAAATCACAATCCATGAATACTGGAGGCCTATTGTTTTTAAACGTAATCGAATGTTCAAAACCCCCTAAATTTTCGAGTGAAATTATGAAAAAATCATCAAAAAATCAAAACCTTTAATAAAATTACATAAATAGACATTTCGTATGTAATTTTTGCTTAGAAAACGGTTGACATAAACTTTAGAACGCTAGCATGAACCGTTCTCGAGATATTGCACATTTTTCAAACAAATTTGTCAAAAAATCCCATAAATTAGAAAAAAATATTAACTGTTGAAAAACATGTTCACTTTTCATATGTAATATCATGCGATAAGTTTGGAGGCATTATTCTCGTGCATCTGGCTCGTTCCATTCATGAGAAAAGATACTTTGAGTAATACTTTTGTATTTGAACGCCAATAGTCGTTTATCTGCTATAAGAATAACCTATTTCTCCGTCAGTAAAGCTTGGCGAGAATTTGGCGACGAATTTGGCGGAAGTTCGCCAGTTTGGCGACTTCTTAAGTGTTTCCAAATTAACGAAAATCTCGTCAAATGGATGAAAATGACGCTAAATCGATGAAATGACGACTAATCTTCGAAAATTCATAATCTTGGAACGAATATAAGTATCTACTATAAGAAAAACCTATTTTTTACTGTAAAAGTAGTAAATTCATTGCATTATATAAGGAAAGTCATGTGTTGCTCACATCAGATTTTTTTATTTTATAACTGTTTTGTTTTCTATTGTTTTGGGACCTTGGTCGTCGTATTATACCATTTTTCTCAAAATATTTTTTCACCACAATATGTTTGCAGATAATATTGCAGATCCATATATCGTATGTATTTGTAGCATAAATTGGTTGGGTATATATAAGGCTTTTAATGTTCTTATGATCTACAATGCTTCTTCTTCTTTTGATTATGTGTTTATACATACCCATATTTCTTTAAACTCTGTGAAAAAAATTTTCTTCCAAAAATGACTTTTGGACCTCAATTTCGGACACCAGGACATTATTTCAACTTCATAAAAATTATCATGTATTTATCTCCCACAGCCATATTTCATTTAAATCTGAAACGCCCCCTCTATCAGAATCATCTGCGTCTTCCTGGAACTTTAATAACCTCGAGTAATAATTTGCACTTGCATTAGAAACTTCATATCAGATGATACGTTGGAAGCTTGATATTATACAGTTCATTTCTAATGACTCCAAATCGAAAGAAAATGCAAATTTGAAAAATTAAAAATTTAACTTTCCGAACTTATTCAACTTGGGTTTCTCTAAATGCTTACAGTGGTCATCATTCTCCTATTAGCATTCTGATGGCGAATTGAATGAATTTAAGCTTTCATAAACAGTGTTCGTCGGCTATTCATTCCCAATTCGTCTTCGAAATGAATTATGGAGGGAGCTCGTTAAAGTCATCGCATATTTCTCTGATAAGTTAACGAGCTGGTAAGTTTCGATGCCGCCATTATGTTGGATGTTTCTATCAAACATTTTCTCTTTATCTGTATTCGATATGCGTGTAATAAGGAAAAGCGATGTTCGCATTTGTGGACTTTTCATTGAAAGTAATAGTCAGAAAATATCTAACAGTGCATTACATTATGATTGAAAATAAAATACGCAGCTAATAGTAAACTTTGATAGAATTTAAGAAGATGAGTAATATACAGCTGTTGAATATTACATCTAATTATTTAAAGTTTCCGAATAGCTAGAATGTATATTTTAATTCTTTATTGATGGTAATATGCATTTTTATTAAACTTTTCAATCGAATGCAACAAGAAATTATTTGGGATGGTCGCTTCGTTTTCGAATGCGATCAATTAATACTTTTTATGCTTCTCCCCCCCCCCCTCCTACTTCGTTCGTTACTAATTCCCCCGTGGTGAAAGAGCGCCAACGCACCAGGTCCACAAGACCCCCCAGGGTATCCCATGGTGAAGGGAATGAGATTTGCAGATTCACTTTTATAGAGCCTCCCCTAAGGGCGAAAGGCTGACTTGGCCTCGATATGACAACATCCATGCCCGCTGGCGGGATTCGGACCCGCAATCCGGCAATCCAGCGATCAGACGGAAACGCATGCCCCGGATCGACCCTACTTTGGTAAGTTACGTCCATTCAAAGCATCGCTACCTTTTGAAGATAATAGAGATAATATAAACTGCTATCAGCAATATGGATCCAAAATATAACAATTTATTGGTTTTGTATGAATCAATATAAAGCAAGGAATATTGTTACAAGCAAAAATACTTATTATATGATTACAAAAAAAAAAATTTAAAGTTTTCCAACACAAAACGGTAATGTAATTATTGCAGAATGTTTTGTAATTATTGCAGCAGTGCAATAATTACTGTCTCTTTCTTCTCGCAATTCCTGTACAGCATCTACGGTCATTAGATTTGCAAATTTTAGAAGAATTTGTTACGGATTAGATGAGTTATTATTGGACATATCACACAAACGGACAGACAAAAGCGAATGCATGCAACTGAAATATGGGACTCTTAGTTACTTAGCTCCACTGCTTCAAAAATATTAAAATATATCGCATTCCGAATTTAATAAGAAATTAGTTTTATTTTCGAATTTATCTTTAGACGTCTGACTGTATAACGGTTATTTCTGCGCAGCTAGCGCGATTATACATATACTGACTACTCTCAACAATGTCCTTCTGTACAACATTAAGAAACACCATCCCCGGCAAATTTTTTCAAAATTGCCTGGTTTTTGTACCAGTTATCATTGGTTAATATATAGCAGTATTGCCGGCAAAGCTGGAGCAATTTTAATCCTATCATTTTGTGACAAATACGGTATGTAAATCATTAATCCGCACCATATAGCTTCATTTTAAAAAATCAATGAATATCAATGATGAGGGCAGATCACACGCAATTTCCATCGAACCATGGCGAATTTTTCCTGAATTCATCTATATCTATATATCCAAATTTTAAAAATATGGTTAACTTTGAGTACAATTATCATACAATGTATATGTGTTATTATCATACAATGTATATGTGCAATTATTATCATACAATGTATATGTGCAATGTAGGCTGGCCAAATATCTGATAGAAAATAAATGATAGGAATTAATGTCATATATTGCAGGTAGGCTGGCAGACAATAACAAATCAAGTCAAACATTAAATTAAGCTGTTTCTGAGTCAGTCTCTCTTCGATTTAGTGAAACTGGTACGGCAATAAAAATATACCTTTATAAACGATTATTTAAAAAAATTATTGAATGTCTTGATTTTCTTTAGCATCAAAAAATCATTCTGAAAATTTTCAAAAATTTGATCGTGTTTAAAATGAAAAGGGTCCCAGTATTCACATATAGTAATAACCGTACCAAATTACGTTCGAAACGCTCCATTTGTTAGCGAGATATCGCTGCCTCAAACCCAAGTACACACACACACACGCACACACACACACGCACACACACACACGTACACACGCACACGCACACACATACGCTCACGCACTCACACACATACATGCGCACACACACACACGCACGCACACACACAGTGGCACGCACGCACACACGCGCACACACGCACTCGTACATACACACGCACACACGCACTCGTACATACACACGCACACGTACACACAGACACCACATTAAAGTTAGATTCGTGTTCATGGCTGAGTGAAATGTGCTCTTCCGTAGAAAACTCGAATTCGAATCCGTCGCAATACTTACCTTATACGTTATACTATGCATGTAGGAAAGTAATAATGACAAAAAAATATTACTTATGAAATAAAGAAAAATTTTAGAATACGAAGATATACACCGAACTTTTTGCTAAACTACGGAATTCTGCTATTCTTAGTTTTACGAATGCGGCGAAAGAAGTATCACATAAGCTAAAAATGCAAAGTTCGACGTGTTTAAAAAAATAAATATGAAAGAAATTGTTCTACAGATTTGATTCAAACATCTTTGGAAAAACGTTCTTCAATCTTTCCGTTGGCGTCAAGATGAAAACTCAAATACCACCGAGGTGTACCTTCTCGGGTCTTGTAACATCTGTGTACTAAATTTCATGGCCGTAAGAATTTTGCATTTCCCGCTACAGACCTCAAACACACATATACAGACATCTTCTATCCATTACTATAAATGATGATCGCGCATGCATGAATGTATGCATGAATGCATGGATGTACATATTCTTTTAATACGTCAAAATATTTTATCAAAATTTCGAGAAAAAATCTTAAAATAATTGCCACAAATCATATAGTTGTACTTTTAACATTGGTAAAATATATTAGTTTTTCAAAAAATAAGAATTATTGCCAACGATGATCGTAATGTCAAATTTTATTCCTAATTTACGACTAGCTTTCAAGTATTTGTTCATGTAAATTACGCTGGTTGGTTGCCAATGTTTGCTATTTAACCTAATCTGAGGGTATAAATTTCAGCGAACATATACTTTCTGCCAAAAATATTTCTCCCAACGCAGAATATTTGCCTTGCCTACTCAAGTAGAAATTCTTAATGCGGATTTATCTTTCAGAATAAGGCACTAATATTTACTGAACAAAGAATCATTAGTTATCAGTAAAGTAGCATATGAATCAGGAATAAAAACTGGAACAAACATTTTTTATCCTCTTTATTAATGATTTTAGTTTAATTGCATTATACGCATCATATTTCTCTAGGGAGAGCTTTTGATCATGTGTTATTAATATCATAATGCTTAATGGTTGTACTGTACTAAAATTTCTTCATATTTGCAGTATAAATCTGGTTTCTGGTTTAGTTGTTTTATGATTTTCCCGAGTACTTTTGCATTTAGCGTACTTGAAGGCATGTTTCTCCATATATAGTGTTCCATTGAATCTCCTTAAGCACCCTAATAACTTTGAGTATACACTTTAAGTCCATGGTGAGCACTTTGTATCGCCATAGGCCATAGTTTTAGTCCATAGTAATCGCTTTGTATAATGTGTACACTCAATAAGTGTACACTTTAGGTCCATAGTGCACATTTTGTATCGCCTTGGGCCATAGTTTTAGTCCATAGTACTGACTTTGTATAATGTGTACACTCAACGAGTGTGCAATATAGGTCCATAGTGCACACTTTGTATCCACGAGAGCCATAGTTTTGGTCCACAGTGTGCACTTAGTATAGTGTGAGTATACAATTCAGGTTCGAGTAAAGTTAAGTATAGTAAAGTGACCATATCCGTTCGAATAAAAGCGATCACCCGTAGCGGAGAATTAAACAGTTTAAATCCTGAACTCTGCAACAAAGCGAGATAAATTTAAACAGCCAAATAAAAAGCTGTGCAACACTGTCTAATAGAAGGAATCGATGTTAAAACTATTACAAAAGGATTGTCATAAAAGGATTATTTGCGAATTTCGTCATGCTCTCTCGACTGCTAGTCCGTAGGGTCGGATACCACCTACGGACATGGAAATTGTAGTGTCCGTAAACAACGTAATTTTAAGATGTCCCCCCCCCCGCGTGGTGCGTCTGAACAATATCGTGTGGCGACAAAATGGTGCATGATTCGATCGCTGTTTGAGCGGGGAATGATTAGTTAATCAAGTGCCTGGCCGTTAAAAAAATATTGGCAAATGGCTTTTCTAGTCACGAATACTCAAATAAACAACATTTGCATGTACGGGAATCTGATGGACGTACACATTGTTCAAAATGTCCCCCGTCAGCAATATTGCACATTTGATTTCGACAAAAAAAAAATTACCGCGTACTTTGAATAAGCATTTCACGTGTCACGGTGTATGAGGCCATGATGATGCAACTTTTGGCAAGTATTTGTTGTCTTCTTTATCCGCGTTTCGTTCGTTCCTAGTATCGGTTCGTACTAATTAAACGATGTTCTGCAAATTTGACATTGACATTTTTCTTCTATCTCGCTTTGCTTTTGCAGCGTTGGTTATCCTAGCTTTTTAAATTAACTACTGGAGGTGCTGCAAGCGGCAATTAGTTTTATTGGATTGGACACAGTCACCGGATAAAGTTATTAAAATTCTTAAAGACCTTCCTAAGACTCCCCTTATATAGTGTATACCGTAGAGGGATTAATATTATCTATATCGAAGCGGCAAGAAGAATAAAAACTTGCATAGCACTCTTAAAGACTGCGATTTGAATACAAATGCATCGTATTCATGCGTGTTTTTTAGTGTGTCTTTTGAATAGCGTAGGCGAATGACGCAGAGAGATAATTTGAATGAGTTAAATATTTTTGTCCTATAACGTTGATTGTATTGTATTTTCGTTTGATTAGTTTTTGATAAATATTTGTGAAGTTAATAAAAGAGTGGATGCAGATATTTATGAAGACTCTACAACTTAATCGAATGAAAACATAATAGATTAGTATGTTTTATTAATAAAGTGAGATCGTTGTAGAGAAATTGGCCGCCATCCTTGAGCAATATAAACCTAAAACTGTGGCGTTCGTTCAATTTAAAATATGCTTACGAAATAGAATGTTGTGCACATATTTTAAATACTATATTTTACAGGATTTTAAAAATAGTTTTGCGTATTTTTATACAATTGCAAAATTAACAACTAAATCTCGCACTTGCTGCTGGTTTATGAATAAACTTTTTTTTTAAAATCTGCAAAATACCTCGTTATTACCAAAATGTTCTTCAGAATAAAAAGCAGAGCAACTACATCACCAAAGGCAGCAGAGTGTCAATAAATAGTTGCATCCTATGGAAAATCGCTGGTAAGTATAAAAATAGAGAACTGAAAAGAAAAACAGGTAGAAGGAAAGAAGACAAGTAGGATTATCCAAAACAATTTCCCGGTGAATAATACTACGATTTTAAATGCTCTATGATAAAATAAATAAGAAAATTATTGATTTTGGAAACTACATGACCAACATCCTCATCAAATTTCTAAAAATGTCCCCGAAAGTTAAATTCCGGGGATATATTGTAAAAATACCCGTAATACAAACACTACGAAATAATGTAGTATATAGCAAAAGGCAGGAATCAAGCTGTAGCCAGCTAATCACAAAATTTGTAAAGATCATTGTTGCCCCAACCGAGTATCGCACCATGGATCTTCGCACTGGCCAGCCGGTGTCCTACTGTTGAGCCACTGGAACGAAATTGTAAGCTCTTATTCTTGAAGTGAACTCTGCATTCTCCACTCTCTAATGTCGGGTTGACGTGCAACTGATAACCTGATTGACTATTTCCTGCTATTTTTTCTTCAGGCTAGTCTCGTGATCCTCCAGGTTAGCTTCCTACATGGTCTCGATTTGAAATCACCGCTCCATTTCCTGGAGTCTACTGAATTCGTGCAAATCGTACTAGGGTCACTTTCAGATCTCCGACATATTTGCATAAACCCACAGAGTTGATTTATTCCGGCGCCATTGTAAATAACCTTGCTACTCCAACCGGGAATCGAACCCTGAATCTTCGAACTGGCCAGACGATGCTCTAACGTTGAGCTACTGGGACGAAATTGCAAGCTCTTATTGTCGAAATGGACTCCGCAAACTTCATGAAACATGCATTCATATTACCCCTAGTAGCACTTCATATTGGACCAATATTGGACCAATATGAAATGTTACTATGCTACTAGGAATAATATGCATTGGAATAATACATTGGAAATATTTCCAATGTAATCCCAACATTGAGCGAATATTGCGGGGATATATTGGCCTCCAATATTGGTTAATATTTTCATTACAATATTATGCCAGTATTGGCGTTACATTGGAAATATTGGCGAAATATTTTCCCAATATTTTAAGCAAGTAATGAGCCAATTCCGTCAAAATGTCCACTTTTTAACACTTTACAACAAAGTTGAAAAGTGTTTATGACTTTGTTCATACTGTCTGTCTGTCTGTCTGTATGTATGTCTGTCCGTTAGCACGACAGCTGCCGTAAAAATGACTTAATCAAAATGAAATTTTAGTATGTTGTTCAGACGGTCTGTAGGACCTACGGGAATATAAAGGAATAATATCACCCAATTAGTTTTGGATTGAACCCGGGTTGAAAAAATGAAATATATTGAACCCTATGGGCCAAAATTTTTCAAACATTTTTTAAGCGGATTTAAAATTCACAAATTGCTCCGAAAATTTTAGGTAATATTCAAATTATCCCATAAAATATATAAAAAAATTTCAGCAAAGTATATTCATTAGTTTTTTAAAATAAAAATTAAAATAATAATTAAACCTTTTATATGAAGAGATAAGGTGACCCATTTCAAAATGAAATATGGCATCCATCTTGTCTCAAAGTTCTTTTTAATTCATATTGAGTGTTGTATCCGTCCTAAAACCGCTTTATTTTTGCTTAAATTCTGTGCATCTACATACTGAAACAACGCAAACAACGTTCAGACGGTCTGTAGGACCTACGGGAATATAAAAGAATAATATCACCCAATTAGTTTTGGATTGAACACGGGTTGAAAAAATGAAATATATTGAACCCTATGGGACAAACTTTTTCAAACATTTTTTAAGCGGATTTAAAATTCACAAATTGCTCCGAAAATTTTAGGTAATATTCAAATTATCCCATAAAATATATAAAAAAATTTCAGCAAAGTATATTCATTAGTTTTTTAAAATAAAAATTAAAATAATAATTAAACCTTTTATATGAAGAGATAAGGTGACCCATTTCAAAATGAAATATGGCATCCATCTTGTCTCAAAGTTCTTTTTAATTCATATTGAGTGTTGTATCCGTCCTAAAACCGTTTATTTTTGCTTAAATTCTGTGCATCTACATACTGAAACAACGCAATTACAATATATTTGAGTTTAAATGATCATTCAAATTTGATTATTTCTACAACGGAGCCTATTTTTCACTTATGTAAAATGTAAACAGCAAAATATGTAGAATGAGTTGTATAAGAATTGATGTATTTCTTTAACGCAAAATTATTTAGCTCATGGAGTCTGCATAGCTGATATGAATAAAATATTGATTGATTTTACAGAGAGAAGGACGATTTTTTTGATGAAGTTTTAAGCATAGGCTTTAATTACTCGTACCTCCTTTAATTACTCGGTCTTAATTTTTTTTAAATAAAATAAATTATTATAGTATTGTGATGAATGAAATGAGTGGGAAAATGTTAATGAATGAAATGCTGCTTTTATAGAGAGAGCCAGGCGTGTTATATTTCGATGGCGTCATTTGTATAAATTTCAGTTGTTTTTGATGAAGTTTTCAAATATTATAAATTATTGTAATTTTATGATAATGTTAAAAACATTACCGAGGATCCAGGCGATTTATATTTAATTGACGTCATTTGAATGAAGTTCATTTTTTTCGATGAATTTTTAAGTTTTCAAATATAATAAATTAATGTAGTATTGTGATAATTTTTAAAATAATACCGAGGAATGTATCGCATTTTAGAGATGTTTAAATGAAATTGCATTGAATTTGGAAAGTGTTTCATAATCAATGCTTTATGCACGATTGATCTTTTCTGTTTATATTGGTCCAGTATTGGAGCCAGCAATTAGCCAATATTTGGCCAATATTGGATTGCTACTTGGGACTGTAAAAAAACAATTAACAAAAGACGACGAAAATTAAGTTAAAAATAATGGGAAACAACATGTTTAGCAAAACCATAAGAACTACAACTGAAATCAAATAACATACAGTCAAACTACTTAAAAAATACTGTGGAATTTAGGAGAATATAAAAAACATGAAGGAAACAAGGTATTTTTAAAGTAGTTTGAGCAAATTTTATTTAAATTAAGTTGATGAAATATCCGATATAGTTTCTGAAGCGTGTTTTTTCTTCACGATTTATCATATTCTTCTCAATTTTGCAGGTGTTTTGATAATTTTGTTGTTACATTCTACTTAGTTTTGCAGTCCGATTCTTTAAAGAAGTTTGATCGAATGTTATTTTAATTTAGTTGATGACTTAGCTCATGTTTTTAAAATATTACCGATGAATGTATCGCATTTTAGAGATGTTTAAATGAAACCTAACTTAGCCTCTTCTTAATAAAAAATAAATCTAATTATCATAATTCCATTATATCCAAAGTTCTCCTTGCCCAAAACCTTGTCAATATTTCTTGAGTAAAAGCTCACAATAATATATCTGGAAATGAAATTGCCGATGACCATGCCAAAATTACAACTGTAGGAATCGATGTTGCTAGTCCCGAACCAGGCCCGAACTCGGGACCCAATGCTTACAAGACCGACATTATAACGTTAGAGCAAAAGCTAGCTCCAACTCCGCACTTATAATTCGGGTAATGATTCCTAGCATCTTCGATCGATGTCTTTGGCAAGAGCAGAGTCGTTTCGGCGAGGAGGGGGACAACCCAGAAAAAAACCCCGCGTGTCCGCATCCGAAGCTCAGTCGAGGGCGAAATAGCCGGGAGGCGTGTCTTACCTCAGACGCCGTGACGTCAGTTGTAGTCAACCAGGAAGGGAGTGATCGGCGCCTCTGGTTCAGCGTGGTACTGCCATCTCTTGTTGAGAGGTGAGATCGTTGGAGAGAGAAGGTTGAGTGCTCGTATGTCCAGGGTCATCCTTGTAGGAATTGATGTTGCTAGTCCCGAGCCAGGTCCGAACTCGGGACCCCTTGCTTACAAGACCGACATTATAAGGTTAGAGCAAAAGCTAGCTTCAACTCCGAACTTATAATTCGGGTACTGATTCTTCTAGCATCTTCGATCGATGTCTTTGGCAGGAGCAGAGTAGTCTGCTGTCACACAACTATCTCTGGTTCTCCTCTTACTATTCCATTTCCTTACTCACTCCTCTCAAAATTTTGTAAATCTCATATCCTTAATCCATATCCCATAGCAAAATTATCTTAATGATTAAATTTCCACCAGGACTGGTGATCCGGCTAGAATCCTGTCTTACCTCCCTATCGTTAATCCAAATTTAAAAATTTTTAATAAATATCTCATTTACTTTCTTACTGGTCATGGCTCCTTTCTTGATTACCTATATACTTTTTCAAAATTAAATCCACCTCTAACTCTATTTGCAATAAATTCGGTAACGTTGACCATTATATTTTTAATTGTCCTTTTTCTAAAAAAATTCATCTTTGCAAACACTCCACCTCTAATAAACCAATTTGATTCTCCAAAGTTCGCTCAAATCCTTCTTTAGTAGATAAAATTGAAAACTGAATTTTTGTTGCCATTGTAATGTCTAATAAAGTGACTTAAGCTTATGAATAGATTCTGCTCTCAATTAATTTTGATCAATGAATCCCTTTATTTCATTCTTATTAACTTATATGGACTTTTTGTGTTCCCTCCATATTTTCTGTTTAAAAAAAAATAAAAATATAAAGGCTATGTTAACTGTTTCTATTTTCTCGGTCCTTTTTTTGTCTTTTGACCCTTTTATTTGTATTTTTTCTAAATTTTCTTTTCTAAATTTTATCCTAAATTTCTTAAATTTTTGTTTTCTATGTGCCTAAATTCCTATCCTTCTCCATATATATATATTTTTTTATATATTTTCTAAATTTCACTTTTAAAATTTCATTATTTTCTTCTTTAATTTTAATCTATATTTCATTATGTTAATATACCTCACTCTAAATTTTATTTTTCAGTGATCTTTTTATCTATATTCGCAATAACCCTTTTCCCATTTCTGAAAAATGGACGTACTTGTCACGTTCAAATATAATGTATATCTGTTTAACCACAATATTTTTCATCAATTGTTATCTTTTTAGACCTAAATAAATGTTCGTTTGGCTGGATGGTAGATCTTGGGTGCCTCCTGAGTGCAGGAGGTTTCTTTTCCCGGCCGTGCAGCTAGTTACTTTAAGCCCACTACATGAGTCGTAAGGTCTGGGGTCTTCAGACCTCCGACAAATTTGCACTAACCTACAAGGCCATTTGTCCGGACGCCATTATAAAGAGTCTTGCTGACGCAGCCGGGAATTGAACCCCGGATCTCCAACGCTCTACCGTTGAGATACTGGAACGCAATTGCAAACTCATATCGTCGAAGTGAACTTTGCCACTATATCAGATAAAACATATATGTATATATATTTAATTAAAAGAATGACACCATGCCCAAACTCTTCTTGAAATGTGTTATTTTCTGTCAAAGATGTCAGACATGTCAAAGTTATTGCAGAATTGGTGCAAATTATAATAATAACTCGAATCTGTAATTTATTTGTCTAATTTTTATAGCATTATTATCCATTTAAGTTAATTAATGCAAAATAAATATCTGTAATTTACAATTACATAATGGGTATGATTCGATGTTTTTGTATGTTATATCTTTCACATACATAAGTTAATACTTTCCACCGCAAAGAGGTGTACTCTTTGTAGATTATGCATGTTATCACATTAACACAACGATTGATAAGAACAGGGAATCACGTCATATCTCCTGAAGTACTCTCCTGTATATTAACAGCCACTCCACTCCGCCTATGTAAATAGTTTACTCATAATCTTTACATTAACTTTCAGTAATTTTAATATACACGAATCAATTAATAATGCTTTAAATGAGAAATGCAGCTAAATAAGTACTTGTAGCTACAAATATTTCCTCAGAAAGTTTGTAACAGAGTTCGTTTATTAGTTACTTTTATGGATTTTGAGCAGTTGATGAAGTGTGAATTAGAATACGTGTTTCTATCATCAGCATCGATTTGGAAGCCGGTTATAATTATACGCATAAGTTTGATCGTCAACGTGGCTGCAGTATTTAAAACACAAATTGTCTAAAATACCGTTGCTAAGGCAATCTTTCATGTGCAAAACTAATGAACACACTAAAGTTATCTCACGTATTTCATTTCACGTTGCAATGGGTTAGTTGTATAAATGTGTATTTGGAATGAAGTAACTTACAAGCGTATTTACCGAGTTTTGACGTTACGTTTAAAGACTATCTGAAATGATGCACGGTTATACAGAAAATCTGTTTAAAATGAAATTAAATAAGTCAACATCAACCCTTGGCTGAATTATTTATCGATACTGTATACTAGTAAAAAGCTGAGAAGCATAATACGCACATTATTTAACCGTCCCCTATCCATTTTTAATTTCTCTGTTCGGATAGCGACAGCCCAAAGGTTAGCGCGCGGGGATTGCACTCGGACGACTTGAGTTCGATTCCTGCCTCTTCCCAAAGAGTCTCCGTGTTCACGCGGAGTACGATCACGTTCAACATCTGGGTCCGTAAGTCCTTCCGAGAGGTTGGTGGTAGGGGAAGGAGGGTACGATCCCTATGAATGGCTTCCCCACTGGCTTCCGGTCTAAATTGGGTGGCACTTCCCGGCCGTCCAAACTGATACCTTACATCTCTGGGTAGGTCGGACGGTCTGTGTCGAAGAAGGAGAAGAATTTCACTGTTCAGCTTGTTCGTACTGTATCACTTTTGAAAAGCATTGCAAACAGAATATTCCCCATATTGGTACCTGTTATTGCTTCTAGGTAGCGAAATGAAACCTAGAATTAAATTTGACAAAGCTCTTTGTTAGAAACGGCTGCAGCCTTACATGCTTACATTACATACCATGTCCAACTAAATATTGATAATATCACTGAGACGTTTGCAGTATTGCAAAAGCCATAATTGAGTCTGTTCTTTGAATAAATTAGACATGAAGATTTTTATGAAGCGTTATTTATGAGAGGTATCTATACCATTTCCAGAAAATGTACAAACTGACTTGTCAGGGGTGCATGTCAGCAAATTACGAAACACGGCGAAACTCTAGCACCAAATAGACTTACATCCTACTGAGATCACCTAATAAGCCAAGAGGTGGGGGCAGGAACACTCGCTCATCACAGTGTTTTACTGATATAGAGTAAAATGAAGATACTGTGAACATTTGGAAAGAGATGATCCAGAAACCCGCTAACAGGAGTCGAAGGATAAACTTGTCAAAATGATGCTGCTTACCAAAGTGCAGCAACTTCTAAATGTGAGAAACATCGTTACAAAAATTCAACGTTAAGCATTCCATCTTAAGCTGCAAGTGTGTAAGAATCAATGTATTCTCCCAGCTGCCGGAATGAATCATCAATAATGTTGTTGTAGAGACCCAGACCGTCCGACCTACCAGAAAGGTGTAAGGTAACTGTTTAGACGGCCGGGAAGTGCCACCCAATTTAGACCGGAACCCAGTGGAAGAGGCATCCACAGGGACCGTACCCTCCTTCCCCTACCACCAACCTCTCGGAAGGACTTACGGACCCACATGTTTAAAGTGATCGTACACCGCATGAACACGGCGGCAGTTGCGGCAGCGTGCAAATCCAGCGCACAAACCACCAGGCTACCGCGCCCGAAATGTGCCAACAGCACGCGGTGTTCCCAGGTGGTCACCCACCCAAGTACTAACCGCGCCCGATGCTGCTTGACTTCGGTGATGCAGCATCGGGTGCGGTTCGTACTTGGGTGGGTGACCACCTGGAAACACCGCGTGCTGTTGGCAAATGAATTCACAGTATCTGTCATCTCCTTTATTTTTAAGAACGATAATATTAAAGATCCAAGAATATATGTTGACGTAATCGAGTGAACTTATTTATTTGGCGTATATTTTAGTATCATAATGTCGCAAAATTAAAACTATATGTTAGTAAAAATGTCTTGAATTAATTCGTAAATATGACTTGTAATATATGCAAAATAAATGTATTTAATCGAATTTATATCTGAATTCCTGTTGCATTTTGTACCACTTGGTGTTATTTTAGATATTTCAGGTTTTCATTGCTGCGGATCTATACTGGTACTTATTCAACAAGTGGTACATTGCTCTCTTGTTGAATACGTTTTGTAGTCGTAGAGAGTTCAAATAAGTCTAAAATATTTAATGGTTCATGATCTTCATCTAAGAGTATCCAGTTGCATATTTTTTACATCTAAGTGCATGTTCATCTATGCTGTGCACTAAGAACCTATGCACTAAGAACCATGATATTTTTCTAAATGATTCCATTATTGGAAAATTTTTATTAAGCATTTTAGAAGCTGATAAAAATTGAATATAGCCTTTTACAGTAACCAAGCGATAACAGAACATTCCCCTATAAAAAATATCTTTATTTTAGATCCCCTTTCTATCTATATTAAAAAAAGTAGCTGATGCCGCCACCGCCGCTGTTTGACAAATTCTCAAGATTCTCTGTCACATAACGCAAAATCTATAGCATATAAAAATATGAAATTTGGGAGATTTGTAAAGATATATCAGAGAAACACACTGATATAAACAGTTTTTCGATTTAAAATTTAGTTTAGGAATTATTTAATGTCAAAGTCAAAGGAAGAGTTTTTGAGCTGCGAATTTGCGTCCTGGACAGACTAGCAATAGCAAGAACTCGGATTTTGGGTTGCATATACCTACGTAGTTGAATTCTTGCAGGATGAAACTCTTTTTACTTTCCTTATATACATAATGTATAAGGAAAGTATTGTGACGGGTTCGAAAATGCGAATTCGAGTTTTCGACGGGAGAGCACGTTTCAAGCATCCCTGATCACGAATCAAACATTTTTGAAGTGATGTCTGTGTGTGTGTGTATGTGAAAAAGTAAGTGTGTGTGTGTGTGTGAAAGTATATATATATATATATATATATATATATATGTGTGTGTGTGTGTGTGTGTGTGTGTGTGTGTGTGTGTGTGCGTGTAGCAGTGAGTCTGTGGAGATGATATCTCACGAACGAATAGAGCGATTCGAATGAAATTTGGTGCAAAAATCACGATCCATGAATACTGGAAGCCTATTGTTTTTAAACGTAATCGAATGTTCAGAACCCCCTAAATTGTCGAGTAAAATTTTGAAAAATTATCAAAAAATCAAAACCTTTAATAAATTGACGATTGACATAAACTTTAGAACGCTAGCACGGATATTTATCGAGATATTGCACATTTTAAAAATAAATTTATCAAAAAAATCCCATAAATTAAAAAAAATATATTAACTGTTGAGAAACATGTTCACTTTTCATATGTAATATCATGCGATAAATTGGGTGAAATCATTCTCGTGGATCTAGCTCGTTCCATTCATGAGAAAAGATATTTAGTAATACGTTTGTATTTGAACACCAGTAGTTATTTTTCTGCTCTAAGAATAATTTATTTCTCCGTCCATAACGCTTGATGAGATTTTGGCGCCGAATTTGGCGGAATATCGCCAACTTGGCGACTCTTTTAAATGTTGCCAAATAATTGAAAATCTCCCCAAATGGATAAAAATGACACTAAATCAGCGAAAACGACGACTAATTGACGAAAATTTAATTTCTTGGAAAGAATATAAATAGCTACTATAAGAAAAACCTATTTTTATTGTAAAAATAGTAAATTCATTGCATTATATAAGGAAAGTCATGTGTTGCCCATATCATATTTCTTTATTTCGATTTAGTAAATGAGTTATTCAATTGTTTATGCACTTCTGAAGTGAATTTTTTTCTTCTGTACGAGTGAAGATGTAATTGGTTGATACGATTACTAGCTTCTTTCTGATTGGTTTCTGGCAGACATATTACAAAATGGGCGAGGACAGAGTTATTGAAGCATTAAAAACTTTAATTGTATAGATATGAATTTCTAAACATGATTACAACATTAGTAGTGCACTTCAGAAATTGTGAAATATTGACAATCATATGACTTAGCGTTTATTCTAACACACTAAAAAAAGAGCTATTCGCAACCATCGTTGTTATGAACATCAGCATTTTATTGTTATATTGCACAAGAATTAAATGTTTTATTGTTGTAAATATCTCTATACTAAAAGCGTAACACGTATTATGAAACTGTATTACGAAAACGTAGCAAAACCTGCAGTTATGAAATTTTACCCGGTTTTTCCTAATATAGTAAGCTATCATTCTCAATAACAGGCAGCACGAAAGGATTCGTGATGCAGGCTCAGAGAGCGTCAGGATGTACAAGACGAAGCCTCCCAACTCCTGAAGCGATATTCGGAGTTGGAAAGCGTAGCAATTTAGGGGCTGAGTTTGGTGACATTGTTCGTGAAGTTAAGGGAATTGGTGAGCGTCAGCTAATTATGAGAGGAAACCCCCCATGGGGACATCACGCATGCGGCGAACTGCAATTAATGAATGGTAGTCAATAGGGGTAGAGTCCAGGGGTTTTGCAAGTTTCAGCAAGCATGAAACACGTAGGTGATCGTAAGTGCCTTCCGAATTTAAAGAGCTCGCGAAGCGAGATCTAGGACTGGAGAATGTCAGTTAACAAGGGACAGAACGCCTACACTATGGAATGTTGCAGTTTCTTCCTAATACAGTAAACTATCGTTCTTAATAGCACGTGGCTCGATAGTATTTGCGATGCAGATTCAGAGAGCACGAGGAAGTAGAAGATGATGTCTCCCAATTCACGAAGCGTTATTCAGAGCTGGTGAGTGTATCGGTTTGGGAATTGAGCTTGGTGACATTGTTCCAGAAGTTAGAGGGGTTGGTAAGTTTCAGCTAATAATGAGACGAAGCTACCATGTAGACATCACGACTGCGGCGAGCTGCGATTAATGAGTGGCAGTCAATGGAGAGCCGAGTTCCAGATTTTTGCGAGCTTCAGCGAGCATGGAACACGTAGGCGATCGTGTGCGCCGTCCGAATTGAATGTAGGGCAGGTGAATGTCAGTTAGGAAGGAACGGTCTCCAACGAATGCATTACGCCTGCGTAACAAGCGGCACGAAAATGCTCGCGAAGCGAGCTTAGCGATTAGGAAGCTAATCCTCGCGATCCGTGAATACAGTTACGGGGGTGAATGAGCAACATTCAAAGAAGGGCGAAACCCCGGGGTTCTGCGAGCATTAGCGAGTAGGAGGCGAAGCCTCTCGACTCGCGAAATGAGTTATGGAGGTTGGCGAGCGAAGCGATCAGAGGGCGGAGCCCCCTAGTATAATAAAATATCTTAATCACTGAGTTAAAGAGAAGGAGATAAAACTCGTATGGATAAAACGTTTGAAAATGCCATATTCCTTTGATAATTATATCTAGTGTGTCGCTAGTGTTAGTAAAGTAGCTGTTATTGTTAGTTGACTCAACAGAAAGACGTAGTATTTAGTATATGTATTTTTGATTATTCTTAACTTAAATGTTCCATTATTATGAGAATCAGTATTTTTCATCGTTGTTGGATATAATGCAGAATATAGGGAGTTGAAATGAATTAAAGGATAAATAACTTTGAATAAGTAGGGATATTCTTTATTGTTTCAGTTCAACTTTGCATTGCGCTCCTAATTTATTTTTGGCAGTTTAAATAAACATTTTAGGTCTTAAATTATTTTTGGCAGTTTAAATAAACATTTTAGGTCTTTCACCATAGAATAGCATTACAATGCAGGGCTACTTATTTTATCCAAGCTCCACTTGAATCATTGTCTCAAACGATATTGGTGTTTTCTTAATATGAAGTTTTAACTCCTTTTACATCCATTATTCTAATATTTGTCCACCCAACTGATGTTGGTAAATTGCCAACGTTTATTAATTAACCTAATTTTAAAATCTGTGGTCATATCTATCTGCGCTTGATAATATTCTTCTTCCAAAAATGGAAGTAGAAAATCTTCTTTTTGCACAAGATATACGTAGCCTACTCATGCAGATATTTTGAATGCGTATTTATCTTTAGGACATCACTAAGATTTAATGATGAACAATTAGAAAAGTAGTATATTGATACAAGCAAGCAAAACAGATGAGAAATAATGCGTGTCCTCATTTTATTGATGACTTAAAAAAATAGGCAAGCGTAATTTATTAATATTACTTCAAACAATTATTTAAACGCATTAATAGAACATGCTAATGATTATTTTAATGAATTAATAGAATATTGAACGTTATTTAAACGTATTATTTAAAAGCTCAAAGAATTATTTAAAATAGTCCTAATGATTTTAAAAGCGATTAGAAAAGTGTAATCCCCCTCTATTTTTACTTTCTCTGCAATACATGGTAATGTGTAGGGAAAGCATTGGAATCATGCCGAAAATCGCAACTCGAGTTTTCGACGGATCTACACGTTTCGAGACCTCTAGAATACGAAAAAACAACTTTAGCGTGACGTCTGTGTGTGTGTCTGTCTGTGTGTCTGTGTGTATGTGTAGATTTTGTATCCACTCAAACTAAAAAACTAATGGACCGAATTTCATAAAATTCGGTAGGTAAGTCACTTGCGGGCGAATCTGGTGCTGATTTGTTTTGGGTGCAATTCGGGATAAAAGAAACCGCCTTTTTTACGAAATGACCCGTTGAATATTTTATCCAATTTAGCTGCAAAACTAATGGACCGAATTCCACAAAATTCGGTAGATAAGTCACTTGTGGGTCACCCTGGTGCTGATTAGATTTTGATACGATTTGGAAAAAGTAATCTGCCTTTTTTTGGGGAATTGCCAGCAAAAATCGCCAAAATTTAAAATAAAAACCTACTTATGCTCAAATATATCCATTAAATGCTTGTTTAATACGTAATTTTTAACGACGAAAAGAGTAAGACCAACCCCATTACACTAGGACTAGCCGTTCTCGAGATATTTTAGTATTTTTGTATTTTCTCTACGCCACCGCTGAAAATAAGTCTAGTTATCAAATGAGAACGAAAATTGAATTAAAAGTGAATTAAATTTAATTAAAATAAAGAGAACGAACGTGAATATAAGTCTGCAGGGAAAGTCATGTTCTGTTCACTTTAGATTTTTACTATTTCATGCGTGGTAATGAGAAATTATTATTTTTATGCCAATACATATTTCAAGATCTGAGAACGTTTTCACTATTTTTGGAGTGATATCTGTCCGTAGAGTTATTTTTTTTTGTTACATTCAAGCGAAAACTTCAAAATTTATTCGAAATTGTTTGTTTTCTAACATGGCATCATAGGGCAAAATTTGACATAATCACGCATAAAAGGGTTTATTTATGCCTCAATGATCACAAGACTTAATAATTTCAATCATTGCCTTGAAAAATAGCCGCGATAACATTTGTTTCGTCCCCTTGGGGAGCAAGTTACCCGTTCTCAGGGAGATACATAATCAATTATGGTATCAATCTATTTTTTCAAGCCCTTTAAAGTGAAGGGTAACACGCTATAGTAATAATAATTTGGATCAATAATACCAATTTTTCAAATTTATTTTTGCGGAATTTGAAAAAAAAAAAATTCTGTTATGAGAAAGTCGAGTTGAGCTGCACTGCAGTTAGTTTTTCCGAACAGTGTAAAAACATAAAAGAAGAAAATATTAAACCTTGTTAAACAAATTGTTGTTTTTGATACCAATTTATTTTAAAGTGAATGATTAATTGAACATGTATTAAGATATAGCATTTTTGATCTAATACGGAAATATATATATATATATATATATATATATATATATATATATATATATATATATATATATATATATATATATATATATATATATATATATATATATATATATATATATATATATATATATATAAATATTAAATATTCCCATTATTATCAAATTCATGAAAGTTTTTATGTACATTCTACCAGAAATATATTACATCATTATTATTTAAGATGCATCACATATCACGTATCGTTCCACACTACGAGCGGCCTAACATATTATAAATCATATTTTTTAAAATGGAGCAGGATAAATTTCAAATGAATCTAACGATTTCTATAAAATTTGCTAAGTTTATTATTAGCGTTTAAAATAAAAAGCAAAGTGATTATTAGCGATATGGAGTTATTATCAAATGATTTTCAATTAATCTTTTCATAGAGCAATAAACTAATACTTTTAAAATTTTGAGTTACAACTTTGGAAAAGGTTTATTTTGTTTAAAAATGTATATTGTTTAGCGGGTAAAATAGTCATCTAAATCCAAAACTAAGTAAGACAAGTTATGTCCCGTGTTTGGTACTATAAGTGTGCTAAGTGTCATCTTTGTTGGTCACGGGAGAATTCTGGAGGATTGGTAACAGGGGAATTCTGGAGGAATTCTTCCCATTCCTTCATTATTTCGTTTCCCTCCGGTGCAGATATGAGTAATTTGATTCTGTTAGGTTTTGTCCTGTATTCGATACCATAAGTGTTCAAAGATTCAGCATTTTAAGTCACAGAGCGATCTCTGGAGTGTCTAGTAATAAAAAATCTGGTTCTTTCTAGTTCTTATACTTCTTCTATCCTGTATTATATGTGTTCAAATATTCAGAATTTTATATCACCGAGTGACGTCTGACGTGTCTAGTAATAAAAAATCTGGTTTTGTTAGGTTCTATCCTGTATTCAATGCTACAAGTGTTTAACGATTCAGTATTTTAAATCACCGAGTGGCCTATGAAGTGTTTAGTAATCAAACATATGGTTTTGTTAAGTTATGTCTTGTGTTCAATACTATAAGTGTTCAATGAATCAGCATTTTAAATCACAGAGTGACCTATGAAGTATCTAGTAATCAAACATCTGGTTCTGTTAGGTTATATTCTGTGTTCAGTGCTTATTACACTGGTGTTAGAATGGTGTCCAAAGATGCAGCGTTTTAAATCCCCAAGTTACATCTGTGTGTCCAGTAATAGAAATTCTGATTCTGTTAAATTCTGTCTTGTGTTCAATACTATAAGTGTTCAAAGATTCAGCATTTTTAGTCTCCGGCTGGCCTTTCGAACGTCTAAAATGCATTCTTAAAAAAAACATATTTTCGACCTCAGGAGATTAAACCATCCCATCTGAGATACTATAAGTATGCAAATATTCTGATTCCAGAACACAGGGGAAGGGGGGGGGCTTTTGTAATATATGGAATGGCAAACACATGTTACGCAATTATTATATAGATGATTTATGTTATGTTTTGCCAAAAGAATTAAACAAGTTAATCTGTACAGAAAGTGAACAAATCGAAATTATTGTCAACTCTATCGATCTGGTCTACAATTACACACATGGTTTCGATCTATAACTTGGATGTGTCATTTTAAACATAAATCGCATGAATACCAATCCCACGCAAGGCAGCATTTCATCTAATAAACTAATGAACACACTGCGGCTGAATATCATTTCATTTGACATATGAAAATGAAGCATTTCATTCGGCATTAAAATCAGATGTATCAGCATTTTAAAATACGATATCTTATTAATAAATATACTGTGAATTCCAGCACTATGCTCGAAAAATATGCCTCTGTAAATGAAATTATATGACTGAAGATTATATGATTTATAGTGATCTGTACTCCATGAAAAACTGACGGAAATGCAGAGTAGTCGTGCCGTATTGAAACAGCTGTATCGATGCAGTATCGTATCTTAGAATGCTTGGAATTTTAGTATGGATGTATAAGAATGCGATACTTATTGTGAATGGATACATTAACCTTCGATATGAATCATCTTCTACAATTATTCACAATTTGAAATCTTATTTTCATTTTACTGGTTTGTATTTTATTTTGGAAAAATTGTAACTGATTATTTTGTTCTAATGATAAAAAGCAACTCGAAAAATTGTTCTTTTTTTTACAGTATTCTTGTAAAACCTGTAAATATTGTTGTCTGTTTCAGCAATGATTAGCTATTGAAGCAGTTATACGAACAGTGATTAGCAATTGACGAAATATAAATTAATGTATCATAAATAGCGAATCACTGCTGGATAGCTAGTTACCGATTTAATTTTTCAACTTTTCTTAAATTTGTCTCCATTATTTAAACGTGTTCTGCTATTCAGATGTATTTGAAGCTTTTCTTATTAATGAAAATTTCAGTTTTCATTAATAAGAATTTCAAATTAGTTTTCAAAAACATATACAAAGAGCAGTCTAACTATTTGTTTCTATGTCTCACTATTTTTATGTATGCCACTTTGAGTTCAAACACTATGCATTTTATTTATTTTTTTCCTGTTTGCTTCTCAAGTTCATATTCACGGAATTTTTCTTTCTCACTTTAGTTCTTTATCGTCACACTAGGTAGCGCTATAATATTCGGTTCTCTCATTAGTCGTTTTTCTTTATGCCTGGCGTGGCCTATCTTTTATTTAGGCATTTATATCCAGCCTCGTTCTCACTGAATAGGGAAATCCAAATATTTTCGAAACGTACGTTTGTCTGCTAAATATTATTTGAGCAATATTTTACGTAGCAATCTTATTACTTTCCTTATATACATAATGTATAAGGAAAGTATTGTGACGGGGTCGAAAATTCGGATTCGAGTTTTCGACGGGAGAGCACGTTTCAAGCATCCCTGATCACGAATCAAACATTTTTGAAGTGATGTCTGTGTGTGTGCGTGTGTGTGTGTGTATGTGTGTGTGTGTGTGTGTGAAAGTATGTGTGTGTGTGTGTCAGTGAGTCTGTGAAGACGATAACTAGCGAACGAATGGACCGATTCGAACCAAATTTAGTACAAAAATCACAATCCGTAAACACTAGAAGCCTATTGTTTTTATACGCAATCGAATGTTCAAACCCCCCCCCTAAATTTTCGAATGAAATTTTGAAAAAATCGTCAAAAAATCAAAACCTCTAATAAAGTTACACAAATAAACATTTGTTATGTAATTTTTCATTAGAAAACGATTGGCATACATTTTAGAACGCTAACATGAACCGTTCTTGAGATATTGTACATTTTTCAAAAAAATTATCAAAAAGTCATATAAAATAAAAAAAAATATTTCCTATTGAGAAACATGTTCACTTTTCGTATGTAATACCATGCGATAAATTGAGTGACATCATTCTCGTGGATCTGGCTCGTTCCATTCATGAAAAAAGATACTTTGAATAATACATTTGTATTTGAACGCCAATAGTCATTTATCTGCTGTAGGAATAACTTATTTCTTAGTGCATGACGCTTGGCGAGATTTTGGCGACGAATTTGGCTGAATGCCGCCAATTTGGCGACTTTTTGAAATGTTGCCAAAATAACGAAAATCTCGCCAAATGGATAAATATGACGCTAAATCAATGAAAATGACGACTCATTGCCGAAAATTCCATATCTTGGAGAGAATATTAGTATCTACTATAAGAAAAACCTATTTTTTACTGTAAAAGTACTAAATTCATTACATTATATAAGGAAAGTCATGTGTTGCCCACATCAGATTTTTTATTATAGTACTAAATTGCATTCTGTTTGCTCAATTTCTTCGAGAGTTTTCGTGATTACAACACTCAGTCGCAACAGACATCATTGAAAAAATGACTAACTCCCTATTCCTGGTAGTTCAAAACATGCAGATTGATCAGGATCCAAGAGACGGAATTTTATAACCCGGCCACAATATATTCCATTTCCATATACTATGTAAGTAAAGTCAAGTATTTGGTTAGTATGTAAAATTTTTATCTGGAGAAAACAAAACTTTCTAAAAATCAGAATCTATTGTTTTTCCATAAAGAATTTTTCTGTTTCGCAAAATTTACAGCTCATTAAGGTGTCCATGCATGACCAATTCCGGATTAATTTCGTGCGTGTTATTCTGAGGGTGGAAACATTCTTGCCATGCGTAAGTATTCAGTTCTCAGTCGTCACAATATTTAATCTGACGAGTCATAATTTCCAAAATGAGTATGATGAAATCATGCAAATAAGGGATCAAAATGACATATTAAGCAAATTCCTGTAAATGCAAAATTGAACACAAGTCCGTACTAACGTCTCAATACAGTAACGAATGCGCTAAGTGTTTCTTACAGGACTTTTGGGCCGGGGTAGGGCAAATGAAACTTTAAGCGGGCAAGTTTTCTATTTGTCGTATGTAAATATATAACTATATATATAAAAATTTTAACTACTGTATTTACATAATGTACAGAAGTAATATATGTATATATATATATATATATATACTACGTGACAGTGAAAATAAGACACCGAGAAGGAGTGGACAAAACAAATATGCAAATTGCAGGGTAGACGCATCTCACCGAGTTATGTAAATGATGCGAAATGCGCAGTTGTCCCGCGCACGTTGAGTGAGATTATAAGGGAATAAACTTGCAGAATCGGCAATAGTCGCGCCGTTCTGTCTGACAGGGAAATCATTTTGCATTTTTTTTTGTCTCAGAGGAAACGTGCAGTAGCAGAGAATGCCAGACCACCGCCAACCGAGGCAGTTCCACCAGACAGACGATTTCAGGAGGGGTGTAGTGATCGGACTTAGAAGAGCGGGTTGGTCCATACGTCAAATCTCAGCTGACAGCCATCTACACGCGTTCACGGTGCACAAGCTGTGGCGAAGATGGTTGGAACAAGGGAATGTGGCACGTTTAAGGGGTATCGGTACGGTCAGAGCGACGTCAGCACGCTTGGACCGACGCATCCGCGTTGGTAGTCCCGCAGTCTTCCGTCGCTCTTTTGCACCGTTGTATACAGTATTAAAATAATGTCTAAGGAAATTTGCGGGATAATGTTTCTTAATCGCCTCTTGCATTATTCTTCTGTCATTTGCAGTTCGATCTCTTTTGAAAGTATGGATTCTTTGTTTACGTTTCAGATGATTAACAATTATATTTCGTAATATATTTTTACTCAAATTTGAGTTCCAATCAATAACGTGGTTGATGCTGGTCTTGAAAGTATTTCTCTTGTCGTATAAAGTGGTATATAAGCAATTGTTTTTATCGTAAAGGATACTAATATCCAGGAAATCAACTTGATTTTTATTTTCCATGTGTGTTTCTATGAGATCCAAGTTTTCTGGGTAGAAACTAAAGTCAAAGTCAGGCATTTGTTCGTATTGGCTCACAAGAATGTCATCTATAGAACGAAAATACGGTATTTCATTTAATAAGTGAGTGCCTTCCTCGTATTTATTCAGGAATATGTCTGCAAGGAGTGATGAACATCCTCCACTCATTGGAATGCCTTTGACTTGCTGATAATAGTTAGTACCGTTAAATAGTATATTTTCGAACAGAACAATCCTGATCAGGGCTTTATATTTACTTAATATAATATATTCATGTAATTCATAAATCTCATAAATCTCCAATAAAATAATAAGAAGATCATCAAGGTCAATATTATTAAAAAGATCTTTAAACTCGTAACTTCGGAATTTCAAACGATCAGGGAAGAATTTGAGTTTGTTGAGTACTTCATAACTATTATTTACGATAATGGAACATTTATGCTTGATTTTTGTCATGACATGTTTCATCAGAGCTAATAGCTTAGAATTAGCTATAGTCAGATAAGTCTTGAAACCGACCGTTACGGGACGGAATTCTACAGGGGTTTTATGAAGCTTCGTAATCAGGACGAGGTAAGGAAATTTAACTTGTCTTAAATCATAATCAATTCGTTTATATAAGGCCTTTATTTTATTTCCTATAGTACGGCCTGTAAGGTGTAATTTTGTATAGATAAGTTCATCTTGATAATGATTACTTAGAACTTCCACATAATATTTGATACAAGTAAGTGTATAATTAGAAACGACTTTGTCGGTATAAGTTATTACATAATCGTTGCAATATTTATTCAAAATGTCTTCCTTGATCATGCTTTGATTTTTGTCAGTACGTTGATTTTTATCAATACGTAAGCCATGATAGTGAAAATTGAATAACCCCGCAATATTAAATTTCCATTCTTCAAATGCGTCCAATGGTACACTATATTTCACGGCCATCCTATATATAAAGTCATTAAGATCCTTCTTGAAATTATTCACTACATTTGCAAATTATTGAACACGGAATTTTGTTCCAAGTTGCAAAATAGACTTTAGGTTGGTATCTTGGATGAAATTTAAGTCCCCTGTTATGATGTGTCCATGATAACGATCGGTAAACACGCTGTTTTCGCAATTACATTCACTGAACTTGTACTTTTCTATATTTTGCCCAATTTGATTGTAGTTGAAAATTTTTTGACCATTCGTCTTAGCAAATCTGTAAGCCAGTTTAATTTCGATGTTAGGTATGGGCATAAGGTGAGACGTCTTTCAAGAATGCTTTAAGAGGTATTTGATCATAACTTTTGTTTCTGAATTTTGTAACGAAATATTCTTTATTTGCCTGCTTTGTTTCTTGCGTATTCAAGTCAATATTGAGCAATTTTGCTTTTAATTTGAACGTGTCCAGAAGTACCGCATAATTAGTAGTTGCTACATCTTTGTTGACAATAGGATCGGCAATAAAAGGGTATGCATATATTATTTTCCATATACGTTTTATATAACGTTTTGGGATTCCAAAAATGATATTTTTAATCCAGCTGTTTTTACTGTCCGTAAAGGTTTTAAGTTTGTCAATGAAATTTTCGACACGTTTTAACGCATCCTTAAAAGACACTTTATTTTTGCGTCCACCTCTTGACCATCTTGCAATCCGCTTTGTAGGTATATCTTGCAATACAGATGGTTGATGTACGTTATTACAGTATTCAAAATTATGGGTATTACTGAAATTTATGGAATTGAGTCCGTAAGGACATGCCGTTCCGTATTGTTTGATGTGCAAGTTTTCCCACCAAATTCTTTCATCCAAGTTTGGTGCGATGTCAATAATATGAATTATTATATCATCAAAACCATGAAAATTAAAATGTCGTAATTCTATATTAGTAACCGGTGCGTCCTGTTTTCTAGTCTTACTAATTTGACTACGACGAAGATTGATACGTAGATGTAGGCAATTCTTCGTTTGTCCGATATACTGTATATTGCAGGTCTTGCATGTAATGCAATAGATGCAGTTATACGATTTACAGAATGGGCGGTAATGGTTAACATTTTAAGCAATTTGTCCGGGGTCTGCCACTGGACATAATTTGCATCGTTTTGATGTGCATCTACTATATTTGAAATTCCTGATGTTCTTATAATAATAACGGTATGAATTGTTAAAAAGGTTTGATCTATTTTGATTATAGATCCTGTCTTCGGAACATTTATACACATTACGTACACTGTTTTGTTTTACTGCTGGCTGTAAAGAAGGTTGCTTTGAGATAGGCTTGAAATAATGCCATATACTAGGCATGGTAAGGGTAACGGTATGACGATCATACAGCTACCCTGTATCGCTGTATTACCGAGCATATACAGAAATTACTATATATTTGCAAGTCGCTAAAATGCAAATATGTATTCATGATAAATATATATTCAATAGTTTATGACTCATATTGAGGAGTGGAAATGATAGAAGATTCAGTCCAATTCACGTGACATGACGTATCCAAATTTGTCGGATATCCTATGTATAGCAATATGTATCAAGATTCATATAACAAGTATCTCAAATCAACTTGTAAACATAAAAAAGCTTTGCATCCTTTCATTGCAACCATGCAATAAGTTTATACGTTTTTAAACTTTGTTTGGTCACAATAGCTCAAGGGATATAAACACATAATCGTATAAGCTCAATCACCAAGAAGTAAAAAAATCTGATGAGGGCAACACATGACTTTCCTTATATAATGTAATAAATTTACTACTTTTACAGTAAAATAAATAGGTTTTTCTTATAGTAGATACTAATATTCTTTCCAAGGTATTGATTTTTCGTCAATTGGTCGTCATTTCATTGATTTAGCGTCATTTTATCCATTTGGCGAGATTTTCATTAATTTGGAAACATTTCAAAAAGTCGCCAAGTTGGCGATATTCCGCCAAATTCGTCGCCAACATCTCGCCAAGTGTTATGGAAAGAGAAAAAAATAATTCTTATAGCAGATAAATGACTATTGGCGTTCATATGCAAAAGTATTACTCAAAGTAACTTTTATCATGAATGGAAAGAGCTAGATCCACGAAAATAATGTCACCAAATTTATTGCATGATATTATTACATATGAAAAGTGAACAAGTTTCTCAAAAGGAAATATTTTTTTTATATGACTTTTTGATAATTTTTTTTAAAAATGTGCAATATCTCGAGAATGGTTCATGTTAGCGTTCTAAAAATTATGTCAATCGTTTTCTAATGAAAAATTACATAAGAAATGTCTATTTGCGTAACTTTATTAGTGGTTTCGATTTTTTGACGATTTTTTCAAAATTTCATTCGAAAATTTATGGGGGTTCTGAACATTCGATTGCGTATAAAAACAATAGGCTTCCAGTGTTTACGGATTGTGATTTTTGTATCAAATTTGGTTCGAATCGGTCCATTCGTTCGTCAGTTATCGTCTCCGCAGACTCACTGACACACACACACACACATACACACACACACGCACACACACACTTTCACACACACACACACACACAGACATCACTTCAAAAATGTTTGATTCGTGATTAGGGATGCTTGAAACGTGTTCTCCCGTCGAAAACTCGAATTCGAATTTTCGGCCCCGTCACAATATTTTCCTGATACATTATGTATATAAGGAAAGTAATAATTTAATATAAATATCGTTCAAAATTTAAAATTTTAAAATGTAATACTTCAAAACCTTAAAAAGGAACACGTCATTAGATATACACCCAAGAACACATACAACCTATATACAACACCAAACATAACAAGATTCAAAAGTCCACCCAGTCACCTTGCGATACAAATCAATATGCATTTCAGAAAAAGCAAAAATCAAAGATGAAATTCAATGAAATCAAATAATTTATATTTTCAATAATAGATCTAAAATAGATCCAATATATTCAAGACTCACCCGTGATTTAAATAGCACCTTAAAGCGCGGTTAAAATGATAATTTTGACCGCTGTTTAAATGATTCGATGAAATGAATCTTTTGTGAATTGCTTCTGTTTGTAAAAGTAAAGTTAACGAATTCGGCCGCACACCCATTTGAAGCCTCTATAGTATATAATACTAAGGATTCTCTTTCCAAACTTTGTGAAACAATGTATTAGAAGAAAAATTTGGTAACACAATTTATATATATAAAGAAGAAAAGTGTGCATGGATGATGATACACCATGACTGGAGAACAGCTGAACCGAATTTCATGAAATTTGTCTTGGTAGTCTTGAAATCACCCCACAAAAAACATAGGCCATGTTTCGAATTTCTACGACCAGTGGTTCTCCAGATATTAGTGAAAAACGACACTTTTTCCTAGGAGTTCTACTCTCGAACTCCATAATTCACAACGAAAAAGGTTGGGCATTGTTGGTTTAAAACGTGAAAGTTAATTAAATCTCCGAGTTTTGTGGGAGTTTATTGAACGTACACTTTTGAAAATCGCAGGTTTGAGATATGAATTTAAATGGAAACTATCACCATGGTTTATTTCTCACAGGCTTACTCAACAACGAAAAGTATTAAGAAATCACAAGAAAGATCAATCATGCATAAAGCATTGATTACGAAACCCTTTCCAACTTTAATTTTATTTAAACATCTCTAAAATGCGATACATTCAGCGGTAATATATCACAATCGGCCCTATATGTTCCGGTGTAATTTTTATCATAGTTTTGCATGGTAAATCTTGAGCAACGCCGAGTTATCGCTGCTAGTTACATATAAATAATACAACGTGCTACATAAAACTTTCTCAAGGATATAATGACTTCACTTAGTCAATGCCAGAGGAACCTACAGTCAAATAAGCGAAAAGGGCAAAACATTTTGCCTGTTTAACTTCGAGTTTGTTAGTCTATTTAGAATCGACGAAGGGTACGTATCATAGTACGCATTTTCGAAACATATACTTCATTATTTAATAATTTGTACGTAATTGCGCTGTTTAATAATTTGTGCGTAATTACGTTGTTTAATATGTTGTACGTAATCACGTTGCTTAATGTTTCAAAATAATTGCACACAGGGTTTTTAATCATTGACGGCTGTATTATAGGACTGATTGGATATTGTCTTGGCTATCGAGCTTCATCAGAACCCGTCTGGAGAGATTCATCTTACAACATGTTTAAAAACAGAAGAAAATGGCTACTCAGTTGAAATCATAAAATATGCTATTCACTGTAAGTGCATTAATTATTTTATTTTAATTACTTCGGATTATAAGTGAGTAATGTATTTATTTAACCGAATATTGTCATTGCTTTACCTCGATAAAATATTACTTAACGATTCTTTCCATATTTTACTTTATGCAACTTCTGGTGTGTTATCATCATTGCTGACAGTAGTTATATCTGGATATTCTCATACGTTCGAAAATACGATGTCTGCTGTGCCTTATTGGACGTTTGCGCGGGCTCTAGCTTCCGGTCTCGATCTTAAGCTTATCCTGTTCCATAAGTAAGATCGATGTGGATTTCTATTAGAAACACGCTCATAATACAGATAATAGTATCCATGAACAGAGAGCATGTAAAATATATCAATGAATCCGCAAAAGAAGCACGAATCTAACTTTGAGAACTGCCTCTATAGGCAAATTCTGCGCATATTCTCATAAAAATTTTGGGCACTGGCTAGTGATCAGTTTAATATAATATGTCTGGTTTTGGAAGGATATAGTTCAATATGTAAAAGGGTTTATGAATTTTCGTTGGATTTATAAAAGATTTTGTGATTTACTTTTAGCTAAAATCGTTTAAATATATCTATTTGCTTCTATGCTGAAAATATCACACAATCACTATTTTATCATATTTCAATAACATTGATTATACTGTACCCGCATCCAAACTCAAGGGTTTACGAGCCAAGTTGAGGCTGGCTGGGGTTCAACATTTAAAAACGTCTACAGGATCATGCTAATTATATAAAATCAAACGTTTTGGCACAAATTCTTTGCCAAATATTCTTTGAGTATGCTGTTCGTAGCACATCGAATTTACTCTAAATTTTATTAATCGGTCAGTTTATTAATCAATTGCTTAAGTTTGCAACTTGATTACTAGAACAATTTAATTTGACTTTAAAGAGGGCAAATCCCCAAGAAATCTCCCTTTGTGAAATAAGTATATTTTTCACCATACAGGACAACTCGAATTTATTTATAGTATCAGAATATTTTATTAGAATTTTTATGGTATGCAGTATTATCACTTTATGTAAGGTACGCAAATATACGATATACGTCTACGGCATCATGTTAATTATATAAAATCGAAAGCTTTGGCACAGATTCTTTGCTAAAAATTCTTTCAGTACGTTGTTTGTAGCACTTCGAATTTACTCTAAATTTTATTAATCGGTCAGTTTATTAATCAATTGCTTGAGTTTGCAATTTGATTACCAGAACAATTTATTTTGACTTCAAAACGGGCAAATTCCCAAGAAATCTCTTTGTGAAATAAGTATATTTTTCACCATACAGGGCAACTCGCATTTATTTATAATATCAGAATATTTTTTTTAGAATTTTTATGGCATGCAGTATTATCACTTTATGTAAGGTATGAAAATATACACTATATTACTCTTCATGTTCATACCTTTCACTAAAGATATTATATTTTAAAATGACAGTGTAACAAATCCTAGAATGCATAATGTAGTGAAAATTATACCTGAAAATAAGCTACAAATGTATTCCCAGAAAGTCTATAATGAAGTTCGTTATTAGTTGCATTTATGGATTTCGAGCCTTTGATGAACTGTGAATGGGGCTACATGTTTCTATCATCAGTATTGATTTTAGGTCCGACTGTAATTACACGCATGAGTTCGATCTGAAACTCAGACGTGACATTTCAAACAAAAATAGTTTGGATACTGATAGCGAGACACGGTCTTTCATCTGCAAACTAATGAACAAACCGCAATCTGGGGTTTTCTCTCGAATTTCACTCCCGAGTGCAATGAGATATATAAATACGCATTTATAATACTATGTTTTATTGGTACGGTAATGATTTTGTACTAAATTTTGAAAAAAAAAGCAATATATTTTGTGACGTAGTTACAGGAATTGAAATAGTAAAAATTTGTATTTTGAGACCCCAAAGTTGAGAATTGCGTTCACAATGTAGTAACCCAGCATCCAGATTCTTGCCGCTTCACGGGATTTAATTCAGAGTGAAGCAGGATATATATGAATGACATGTGTATGAATGACATTTGTATCATATATATGACATTTTCTTTATATATATGATACATATATGAAGAAAACTTGCTTTGCCCTGCAATTTTGCATATATTTATGGCTACCAACGATGTCGGCCATATCACGTACCCCAATTTGGCTTCTTGCAATCTTTTTGCATCTTGGCTTCTTCTAAACGGGAATGTTAGCAGAACGGGAATGTTCTTCTATAAGGGAATGTTCGATGAACTATTGTGCGTATTACAGGGGACTAAAATTTAATGATGTGAGTGAATAGACCGATACTGAGTGAATTTTCACGAATCTATTCAATATTTGAATGAAATTTAGCATATTGCACGATATTTTCTGATATAGATAATCAGAATAAAATGAGAGTAATTTCCCTTACATTTGAAGTCAACTGTATGCTATGACTGCCTTTGCCCATCAACACAAAGTTAGCAAAATGAGGCAAATAATATTTTTTTTGGCTGCTTATGCATTTCTCAGCTTTCGCACTCTGAAGACCGTTAACAAGCATGGAACTTATTCATGTAAGTAGGTTATTTTATTCGAAACCCTATTCTAAAATATAAGAATTGTGTATCGTTAATGCATTTTTAAAAATTTCTATATAAACGATGTATTCTGTTTTTGAGAGTACATTAAATCTAGAATAGCTCAGTTGGTAGAACAGTTTTTCTAAATAAAGAGGTAACAAGTCTATTATTACTATGCATGTCCACCATGGAGTTATTAAAATATCATCATTGGAATTCAGTGTATTCCAATATCATCTATTTATGGAAACATGTTTTCCATAAAAAGCAGGGGGGAAAGCTAGACTGGCAGAAAGGATATGCTGGCAAAATCTTAGTGGCATATGTGCTAGTACTGTTCTATAAACCGGGGAAGCGAATGTGATCAAGTTTGATAATGAAAATCACCGGTAGTTAAAATTTAAGAGAACTGTTTCTTGAAATGTTGCAGCTATCCACTGTATACATGAGCGAACCGAAACTGGAAGTTACAACAATCAAATAGAAAAACAAGGAGATAATGAGATTTTTTAATCGTTCGATTTTCGCACAACTCTTCCTTCATCACCCAAAAGAGTTTTAGTTTCAGGATTAACAATATACGCGTGACATTTTAGAGAAGTTGGGGTGCCACATCCAGGAACATATTTAGGGGGAGGGGATTACCAGGGTAATTCACACTTCGATTTTTTTTTGCAGTTCTTAAACAGGGTGATTCGAAAGTTCGCAGCAAAAGTAAAACGAGATAAAAAAATATCTATGGATCGGAGAGACATGCGGTTTGCAGATTAATATGCACCACCGTGGTGGAGGATTTTGTATGGCATGAAAAAAAATTAGTTCAAAATCTCGACACTAGGGGGCGCTGCTGCAGATAAAGTCATGGAGGTGACTTATGCATATCGCTCACGCAACGCAAAATTAGGATGAGACAAACACATTATTGAATACCACCCCACACGGCACGTCAAGTGATGGAGTTGCTATGGTCAGGCAGATGGCCAGGCTACTGAGCAGGCATAGCACCCATGAATGACTTGCGAGATCCCCAGATCTCACACCCTGTGATTTCTGGCTGTGGGGATAACTAAAATCACGAGTCTATAGAGGAAATCCCCAGTCCTTACCAGCACTGAAAGACGCCTTACGGGCAGGAGGTAGCAGCCATTCCCGTTGATATGCTGTATCATCCGTAATACCGCGACTGCACTCAGTATTGGACTGGAATGTAGAGGTGGACCCATTGAGTATTTGCAGCTGTAAATCACGCTGAAATAAAATATCTCATTTCACAATTATTTCCTCAGGGCGCGGTAGCCCATTGGTTAGCGCGCTGGAGTTGCACTCGGAAGGCCCGGGTTCGATTCCAGCCACTGCCAAAACTGCCGCCGTGTTCATGCGGAGTACGATCACGTTAAACATGTGGGTCCGAAAGTCCTTCCGAGAGGTTGGTGGTAGGGGAAGGAGGGTACGGTCCCTGTGGATGCCTCCCCCACTGGGTTCCGGTCTAAATTGGGTGGCACTTCCCGACCGTCCAAACAGTTACCTTACACCTTTCTGGTAGGTCGGACGGTCTGGGTTTCAACAACAACAGTTATTTCCTCGCACTGTTTTCCTTGCAGCAGCGCCCCTAGTGTCGAGATTTTGAACTATTTTTTTTTCATACCATACAAAATCCCCCACCACGGTTAATATTAAACCGCATGTCTCTCCGACCCATAGATATTTTTTATAGCGTTTCACTTTTGCTCCGAACTTTTGAATCACCCTGTATATCAACCATGTGTGTGGTCTTATTTTATAAATTCGATAATCAGAACCAAGAATCGAATATTTTTCATACTTTTAGGCTCAGTATCCAGAGTTTTACATCACAAAAATAAAATTGGAACTTTTTTATTTGTAATTAAAAACCTATATTAAAACTTTGAAAACTTTAGTGGACCGACCCCTATGCTTAAAATGTTGGGGCTCCGGTTGCCCCTACAGCCGTCATCTCCAAAAGCAGAGGTCGGAGCACTAACTTTTGACGTCTTGGCTTGTAGGCCCACTACGAGTAGGTCTTCGAGATCGCGATCGGAGCTTTTGCTATTTGCTTCCCTTTTAATTCTCTGTTCGATGTAAAGGAATCATAATTTATCAGTAAATCAAATAGTATTCATGAAATTTGGAAGTATTTTCGATAATGTTCATCAAAATGGGTGATTTAAAATATTAATATTGCTGTACATTTCCTTAAAATAAAATATTTATAATGACTCAAATTCACTGTGGGAGCAAAGATGAAAGGATTCCATTCAGATAGTGTTTTAATAAAAGTTTGAAAAAGAACCCTGTATATTTATAGCTTAATCAGGCATTTTATTTGAATAATTCTTCAGTACATTCAGCTAAAGTATGCGTACTTACAGATAAAGTATGCAGAAACTGAAATGATTACTGAATACTGTATATTTAAATATTATAAGATAATCATTAAAAATAAACTCTGAATATAACTTTTAATATGGTTACGTGTTTATTTATTTTTATTTCATTTTATTTTATTCATTTTTTGTTGTTGTTATAAATATTAAAATGATTTAGAATTAAGATAAAATACTAGTTGAATGTCATTCATTAACCTATGCACTATAATTTGTAGAAGTTCAGGTTTTCTAATATAGCATATCTTATATTCCTTTTTTTACTACCCCACATTAACAAATTGTAAACAATTTTGCTTAATTATAGAGTTTGGAATACCTCAGGGGCTTTGAAAATTTAATAAAAATGTATAATAAAACTTTTTGGTATTAGTATTTCATTTACAATTCCATTGAAGTGAAAATGCAAGAAAGATTAAATTAGCTTTGTATTATTAAAAAAGCATTAACTATAATATAATAAAATATACAATGGTAACTTGGAACTGTAAGTTAGTTATTTTGCTTTTTTCCAAGTTATTTTAACAATTTTCAATAACATAATAACTCGCTACATAAAATAAAAATGTGCACAACCTAAACACAAATGACTTCTTAACCTATTCTTTTAAAATTTCAGCATGCCATAACAAATAATAAAAAATATACATGCAATATATTAAGATACTAAATCTTTTATATGCAATTACTTACTTATCAAACGGTTAAAAATACGTTATTTGATGTGGGAAATATTACATTTTACATTATTTTACTTTCATAACTTTATTGTAGCATTTTTATTGTTACGATTTCTTACTATTGACAATATCTTAAAAAGAGAATTACATTTTTTTATCTATATAAATACAATTGAAAATACATCTATCTGTCTGTGTGTTTATCTATCTCATCATCACGGTAGAACTGCTGCATCGAATTTCATGAAAATTCTGTGGGTAGCCTTGAAATAGCCCTACTTAAAATTTAGTCCATGTTTCGAGTTTCTAGGACCAGGGATTGTCGAGATACGAATAAAAATCCCACAATTAAACCTTCCATAATTCATTGTTCATCAAAACTTCCATGTTCATTCTGTATGTCTGTCAGTTTGCCCATTCGCACGATAACTGCCTTAAAAATGACTTCATAAAAATGAAATGTTAATATGTTGTCGAGACGGTCTGTGTGGCATATGGGAATGTAAACGAATAATATCACAAAATCAGTTTTGGATTGAATCTGAATTGAAAAAGTGAAATACGTGGAAGACTATGAGACCCAATTTTTTAACACTTTACAACAAAGTTGAAAAGTGTTTATGACTTTGTCCATTCTGTCTGTCTGTCTGGCTGTCCGTTAGCACGATAACTGCCGTAAAAATGACTTAATCAAAATAAAATTTTAGCATGTTGTTCAGACGGTCTGTAGGACCTATGGGAATATACATCAATAATATCACCCAATTAGTTTTGGATTGAACCCGGGTTGAAAAAATGAAATACATTGAGCCCTATGGGACCTAATTCTTCAAACATTTTTTAAGCGGATTTAAAATTCCCAAATTGCTTCGAAAATTTTAGGTAATATTCAAATTATTTCATAAAATATATAAAAAAAAATTTAGCGAAATATATTCAGTAGTTTTTTAAATAAAAATTAAAATAATAATAACACCTCTTATATGAAGCGATCACGTGACCATGATCTGAAAATATCACGTGACCCACTTCAAAATGATATATGGCATCCATCCATCTTGTCTCAAAATCGTGATTTTTAAAGTTCTTTTTAATTCATATTGAGTGTTGTATCCGTCCTAAAATCACTTTATTTTTGCATAAATTCTGTGCATCTACATACTGAAACAACTCAATTACAATATATTTGAGTTTAAATGCCCATACAAATTTGATTATTTCTATAACGAAGCCTATTTTTCTCCTATGTAAAATGTAAACAGCAAAATATGTAGAATGAGTTGTATTAGAATTGCTGTATTTCTTTAACACAAAATCATTTAGTTCATGGAGACTGCATAGCTGATATGAATCAAATATTCATTGATTTTACAAACAGATGGACGATTCTTTTCGATGAAGTTTTACGCATAGAGTTTAATTACGTGTAACTCCATGGTCTTAATTTTTAAATAAAATAAATTATTATAGTATTCTGATGAATGACATGAATGGAAAAATGTTATGAATGAAATGATGCTTTTATAGTGAGAGTCAGGCGTGTTATTTTTTCTATGGCGTCATTGGAATGAATTTCAGTTGTTTTCGATGAAGTTTTCAAATATAATAAATCATCGTAGTATTATGATAGTTTTAAAAATATTTCCGAGGAATGTATCGCATTTTAGAGATGTTTAAACTAGGCAATTTATATTTCAATGCCGGCATTTGAATGAAGTTCATTTTTATCGATGAAAGTTTAAGTTTTCAAATATAATAAATTAATGTAGCATTGTGATAAGTTTTAAAATATTACCGAGGAATGTGTTGCATTTTAGAGATATTTAAATAAAATTGCATTGAAGTTGGAAAGTGTTTCATAATCAATGCTTTAAGCATGATTGATCGTTCTTGGTTGGTGTTGCATCCGTCCTAAAACCGCTTTATTATTTGCGTATTTTCTGTATATTTTGCGTATTTTTTTGCATATTTCTTGATTCTTTCAAATTTTGGGAATATTACAAGCAATGGCAATTTTGTTATCATTAGGAAAGCAATTTGACGAATTATCTTGAGCACCAAAAAGAATTCTTGAAGATATAATATTCAGTCCTAAAAACGCAGATGTTATGATGCTATGAATATATATTAAAGTATATTTGTGGAATATTGGGACATATACATGTGGAATTTTGAATATATACAATAAGGATTGTATTGATACTGTATCAATATATCATTAAGGAATATGCATCGATACTCTAAATAACATTACCCGGCCAACGGCCCTACCGTGATGAAAACACCGGTTCTCGTTAGATCACCGAAGTCAAACAGCATCGGGCGCTTTTAGTACTTGGGCGGGTGACCTCCTGGGAACACCGCGTGCGGTTGGCACTTTTCGGGCGCGGTAGCCCTGTGGTTTGTTCGCTGGATTTGCACGCTTCCACAACTGCCGCCGTGTTCATGCGGAGTGCGATCACGTTAAGCTTGTGGGTCCGTATGTCTTTCCGAGAGGTTGGTGGTAGGGGAAGGAGGGTACGGTCCCTGTGGATGCCTCCCCCACTGGGTTCCGGTCTAAATTGGGTGGCACTTCCCGGCCGTCCAAACGGTTACCTTACACCTTTCTGGTAGGTCGGACGGTCTGGGTCTCATCATCATCAACATAACATTACCCATCACTATTCAAAGTTTATCGTCTGCTAGTACTCAGTGTTACCATTGAATGAACTTTCTAGTTAGAAGTGTAGCAAAAAATTTATGCAGCCATATGAAAGTGCAAAAAATTGCTAAATCTGATCATAAAATGGTTAAATAGGCAACACTGCATATGGTTATATTTTGTACGTGTCACATAGCGAGCAATTTGCATTGTCATGTTTTTTAAAGGACAAGAATCCTGACTAACAATTGGGAAAATTAAATTAAGATTATATTAATAATTTCTTTTTAATTTTTCTGGAACTTTATATAATAAAAATGTAATACAATTGTGTCTAAAACAAAATTACTAAATTTCTAATATCTATATAAATAAAATTGAAAATATGTCTGCTTGTTTGTGTGTTTGTCTCATCAACATGTAAGAATGGCTGGGACTGATTTTCGGGGTAGACTTGGAATAGTTCCATATAAAATTTTATTCATGTTTCGAGTTTCTAGATCCAGGGATTATCGAGATATTAATAAAAACGCACTATTAAATCACTTAGATACCATTATCTATTGAGGTACTACAATGCAAACGATATTTGCTCCGTAATGATATTTGAAAAGGAAAATTGTATCCTGTTGCTAAGTAACGGAATTAAACCTAATGAGTTAAGCAGTAAATCTCTTTCGATTTAAAGAATAAACAAATGTTTATAAATAATTTTTTGTGGAATTGCATTTTTGATTGGGTTATATTTATTACGACCTTTGGGTTTAAAGATTACGGGGATTATTGATATTTTTAAACTCTGTCGTCTGTTTTCTTTTGGTGAAAGATTTTTCAAATCCGTATATTGTAATTCGAGTATATCTTTTAATACATTGGTATAATCTTCTAATCTATGAAAAAAAAAGCAGTACGGATATATCTTCTAATTCACGAGAATGTACGTAGTAAGGGTAAATCTTCTAATACAGTTTTAGCTCTTTTATTTTGGCACTAGCCGCCTTCGGATACAAGTCTGTACGCCACACTTGAAAATTCTGACCGTGGCAAATTCGCTGGCGTCATAACCCCATGGCGTTGTTGATAAGGTAACTATTTGGACGGCCAGGAAGTGCCACCCAATTTAGACCGGAACTCAGTGGGGGAAGCATCCACAGGGACACTACCCTCCTTCCCCTGCCACCAACCTCTCAGGAGGACTTACGGACCCATGTGTTTAACGTGACCGTTCTGCGCGTGAACACGGCGGCAGTTTTCTTCGTAGCGGGAATCGAACCTGAGCCGACCGAGTGCAATTCCCGCGCGCTAACCACTGGGCTACTTCGTCTTCAACCCCCGTGGAGTTAAGTTTAATGACGTTACGTTTAGTGACGTTAAGTTAAGTCAATGTTCAGTTTAGTTTAATGACGTTAAAACTAATAATGAAATTTAAGGCACCGCGACAACCACCATAACTTTTCTTTTTATTTATTCTTTTATTTTTTCATTATTAATTTTTTTCATTGTTGTCCCAACCACCACCCGATGCATACAATACATCGCCATAATTCAATACAGCATAATGAGCTAAAAATCTTATAAAAAGTAAACACTAATTTACGGTTTTAATTGTCCCTAGACCAAAAACCGTACTAACCATAATTCAATCATTTAAATTTTATAATGACCACATGCTAAGCTCATAATGCCATAATTTAAAAAAGCAAACACTAATTCGGTTTTTAATTATCCCTAGGCCAAAAACCGTGCAAACCATAATTCAATCATCGTTCCATCGTTCAAATATCCATTTAAAATATCCATAAATTAAAATATCCATTTAAAAAATTCATATCGTTCCATCATTTAAATTATAAATATAATAATTTCACTTTGTATACATTTAAATTTTAGAATGACCATATGCTAAGCTCTTAATTCCATCATTTAAAATATCACGTAATTTTCTAACCCTGTGTGTCTCCGCTACAGTGCGCCTGCGCGGGCATGGGAGAAAAACTTACTTTACCGGCTTGCCGTCGAAAAATTGAAATTCGGAAATTTTTAAAATCGGTATCCTGTAGTTACTTTATACATATTTCTTGTTACATATTTCTTAACCAGATTGGGCTTGTAAGAATGCCTGATGTTTGAGCTTTCTAAAAATGTAAATTATTAGTCGAAACTCTCGGAACTTTCCCGATTCGAAGATTTAAAAACGAAAGTTCGTTTTTTTTAGCCGAAAGTGACTTTTGTTTTAAAATTTTTAAAAAATATTAGAATTTGTCCCTGAGACTTGAAATTGACATATTTTTACTCGCAATTGTCTGCTTTTTCCGATCTTGTGATTTGTTTTTTGCTACGAAGTCTGGATGGTGGAGAAAAAAAAGGGAAAAGAGGGGAAAAAAACGGTCGAAATCACATATAACATTAAATAACAGCAACAAAAAATTCAAATTTTAAAAATCGGTTTTCACGTGTCACCTCCCCCCTCCCCGGGTCTCCGATTGCCAAATTCCGCAGCTCTGCGACGCGCGGTCGGTGAGCCTATAGTGTATAAGACACACACAGACATTGCCTTTTATTATATAGATATAATATAATATATTGATTCAATTTCAAATTTTCTGAAAATTTGTTTACCACCACGATCAGAATGTTTTATTCCTCAGATCTACCTGTGAGGATCATTTTATAAAGCGAGAACAGATATTCTTAAACTTCTTTTTAGGAGTGCACCACGGTTAAATTACGATTTTCCGCATTTTGTCAAATTAAATCTATCTTTTATATGCTGTCGCATATTTGCAAGCGTTCGAGTAGTTTGTCCGACGTTTTCTCTGGACTAAAACATCTGATTGCACCAAGTGCATTTACTTTTAGGGTTTTCTAATATTGCGAATTCAAAATACGTCAATCTATTTTTTTTTTAATTTAGTACTATATTGTTCTTATGTTATGAATATTGTGCTGAAATGTGACTGAAACTGTATGAAACTGTGTGTCTGTGTGTCTGTCTGTCTGTCTGTGTGCAGATTTTGTATCCACTCTAACTAAAAACGTAATTGATCGAATTTCATAAAATATGGTAGGTAAGTCACTTGTGGGCGAATCTGGTGCTGATTAGTTTTGGTAAGATTTGGGATAAAAGAACCCGCCTTTTTTTTGCGACATGGCCCGCAAAAGCTTTTATCCACTCTAGCTAAAAAACTAATGGGCCAAATTAAACAAAATTTGGTAGATAAGTCACTTGCAGGACACCCTGGTGCTGATTAGATTTTGGTATGATTCCGAAAAAAATAACCAGCTTTTTGTTGCAAAATGGCCCGCAGAAATCCTTAAAATCTAAAATAAAAATCTACGTATGCTCAAATATATCCAGGAAATGCTTGTTTAATACGTAATTTTAAACGAAGAAAAGAATAATACCAACACCATTACACTGGGAGTATATTCTCGAGATATTTTAGTCTTATAGTATTTTCTCTACTGCACCTTTGAAAAGAAGTCCGGTTACCAAATGAGAACGAAAATTGAATTAAAAGTGAATTAGATGTAATTAAAATAAAGAGAACGTGAATAGAAGTCTGTAGAGAAAGTCATGTGCTGCCCACATCAGATTTTTTAATTTTCCTAACGTATCTAGAAATTTGAAAAGTGCGTGTAAAAGGGTCAAAATCCGACTCTCGAATTTTGATAGATCTACATGTTTTGAGCATTCCTCAAAGCAAACCAACTATTATTTCAATGATGTTTGTATGTGGCACCGATAGTTTCTGAACATATTGATAAGGTAGAATAAAATTTTGTATTATTATTGTAATTGATAAACCTCAAAAACCTATCTATTTAGGGGGTGAAAGCAATAAAGATAGTTCTCCAATTTTTCGAACATCCTCTTCGAAAATCGGCAAAAAAGTATATATACAAAAGCATACTAGCATCTTTGAAAAAAAAACATTTTGTAAGTATATTTTTTTAACCAATGCAAACGATAATCTGTCTGTTTTTGAGATATTGCGCATTTTTGATCTAAAATGATGACAATCATAAATAATTTAAATATTTAGCTATTGTCAAATGACTGAACACTTTGCAAGTACTTATAACCGTAATAAATGGATACTATTTCTGAATTATCATTGGTATATTTTTTTAACCAATGCAAACGATAATCTGTCTGTTTTTGAGATATAGCGCATTTTTGATCTAAAATGATGAAAACCATAAATAATTTAAATATTTAGCTATTGTCAAATGACTGAACACTTTGCAAGTACTTATAACCGTAATAAATGGATACTATTTCTGAATTATCATATGTCACTATCGAGAAAGTTAAGATTTTACTTACAGAGCAGTATCTCAAGAAATTATTTAACGAGTTACATGAAATTTCTTATGCTTATTAAGTAACAGCAATAAATCAATTGATTTGACAGAGATGCAGTTATGAAACAAGAAAGATCAATCATGCTTGAAGCATTGATTATGAAACACTTTCCAACTTCAATGCAATTTTATTTAAACATGTTTAAAATGCAATACATCCATCGGTAATATTTTAAAACTTATCACAATACTACATTAATTTATTATATTTGAAACCTTAAACCTTCATCGAAAGAAATGAACTTTATTCAAATGACGGCATTGAAATATAAATTGCCTGGCTTAAACATCTCTAAAATGTGATACATTCCTCGGTAATAATTTTGGAATTATCATAATACTACGATAATTTATTATATTTGAAAACTTCATCGAAAACATCTGAAATTCATTCAAATGACGTCATAGAAAAAATAACACGTCTGGCTCTCTCTATAAAGGCAGCATTTCATTCATAAATAATTTCCCATTCATGTCATTCATCACAATACTGTAATAATATATTTTATTTAAAAATTAAGACCATGGAGCTACAAGTAATTAAACTCTACGCGTAAAACTTCATCGAAAAAAATCGCCCTTCTCTTTGTAAAATCAGTGAATATTTCATTCATATCAGCTATGCAGACTCCATGAACTAAATGATTTTGTGTTAAAGAAATACAGCAATTCTCATACAACTCATTCTACATATAGCCCTTTTTGCTAACCTGCCCTTTTTTGCAATATGACCCACAAAAATCGCCAAAATCTAAAATAAGAAACTACGTATGCTCAAATATATCCATTAAATGCTTGTTTAATACGTAATCTTTAACGAATAAGACCAACCCCATTACACTAGGACTAGCCGTTCTCGAGATATTTTAGGTTTTTCGTATTTTCTCTACGCCACCTTTGAAAAGAAGTCCAGTTATCAAATGAGAACGAAAATGGAATTAAAAGTGAATTATATGTAATTAAAATAAAGAGAACGTGAATATAAGTCTGCAGCGAAAGTCATGTGCTGCCCACATCAGATTTTTACTTTCCCTGCAATACATGGTAATGTATAGGGAAAGTATTGGAATCATGCCGAAAAACGCAACTCGAGTTTTCAACGGATCTATACGTTTTGAGACCTCTAAAATACGAAAAAACCATTTTCAGCTTGACGTCTGTGTGTGTGTGTATGTGTCTGCCTGTCTGTCTGCCTGTCTGTCTCTCTGTCTGTATCTGTGCAATGTATGTATCCACTCTAACTCAAAAACTTAAGGACCGAATTTCATAAAATTTGGTATTTATGTCACTTGGGTATGACCCTGGTGCTGATTAGTTTTTGGTATGATTCGTAAAAACAGAACCCTCTTTTTTTGAAATGGCCCGTGAAAAAGTCATGTATCCACTCTAGCTAAAATACTAATTGACCAAATTTTACAAAATTTGGTAGATAAGTTATCTGTGGGATACTCTGGTGCTGATAAGACTTTGGTATTATTTGGAAAAGAACAAACAACCTGCCTTTTTTTTCGAAATGGTCAAAATCGAAATTTCACAAATCGCCAAAATCTAAAAAAAAGCTACGTATGTTCAAATATATCAATTAAATGCTTGTTTTATACGTAATTCTTGATGAGGAAAAGAATAAGAACAACTCTATTACTCTAGGACTAACCGTTCTCGAAATACTTAAAATTTTTCGCATTTAGTTATGCCACTTTTGGAAAAATGTCCAATTACCAAATAAGAACAGAAATTGAATTAAAAATGCAAATTTAGTGTTATTTTGTGCAATTAAACTCAATCTAATGAATTATTAAAGAAATAAAGAAAAAATGAATTTGAGTCTGCAGGGAAAGCCATGTGCTCCCACATTAGAATTTTTATTTTGTAAAAAAAAAAATAATAAGCAGTGTCATATATACTGAACTTTCTATGAAGAATTATCTAATATATATTAACAGTTCTACGAAAATGGCTCTATTGTATATTATTTCACCGTCATTTCAAATAAAACATTTTCTTTGCAATAAAACTAAATGTATCGACACTATATGTATCGATTTTACAGCGAATAATTATGTGTAATGCTATCGAGTCAATATATTTTAAATATTCTGGTCAAGACGTATGTACTACATGATGAAGAACTGCGACTACTAATAGAACTACTAATATGTGAACTACTAATAGTGAACTGCGACTACTAATATGTACGAAGATACTCAAAATCTTTCAAAATAAGAGTCAGGATAAGTATATCATATTATTGCTTAGTCCGTTAGTAAATACTCTCCAGAAATATGTTTCTGCAACTGTCGGAATCACTTTTTACAGTCTAGTTGGTTAATGTATCGTTTAGATACCAAGTCCCTTCCCTTTGAACTATGTCTACATCAGAAAATTGTCTTCCCTTTATTCAGATCTTCCTGGAGAAAGGGAAATTGTTCAATCTGTAGCATTAGACATAGGGGTTTCTAAACGACTGTCATTTCCTTTTTCTCCACAAACTACTAGTGAGATAGTGCTGCGTGTACGTGAGCGGTGTTGGAGATATTTCTGGATGACTTATAAAATGTTGCTAATATTGAAACAGTAATACTTAACTTCACGATTTTATTTTGTTTAAATTAAAAAAAAATCGCAAGTAAGTACATATGTAAAAGACTGTCAAAATGAACCAAATGCAGCTAACTTCCTATTACATCTTGTCCATACAATCGACTCTCCTTGGCATATAGCTCTCAACTTGCAACATGCCAAGTGGTATCACCCTACATGGCTATTGTCTAATAAAATTGAAGTGTTTCACCTTCAGTAGTTCCCGGGCCAACGGCCGTACCGTGCTGAAAACACCGGTTCTCGTTAGATCACCGAAGTGAAGCAGCATCGGGCGCGGTTAGTACTTGGTGGGTGACCACCTCGGAACGCCGCGTGCTGTTGGCCATCTCGGGTGCGGTATCCCCGTGGTTTGCGCGCTAGATTTGCACGCTGCCACAAATGCCGCCGTGTTCATGCGGAGTACGATCACGTTAAACATGTGGGTCCGTAAGTCCTTCCGAGAGGTTGGTGGTAGGGGAAGGAGGGTACGGTCCCTGTGGATGCCACCCCCACTGGGTTCCGGTCTAAATTGGGTGGCACTTCCCGGCCGTCCATACAGTTACCTTACACCTTTCTGGTAGGTCGGACGGTCTGGGTCTCAACAACAACAACCTTCAGTAGTTCCGCCTGGGAACACTGCGTGCTGTTGACACTTTTCGGGCGCGGTAGCTCGGTGGTTTGCGCGCTGGATTTGCACGCTGCCACAACTGCCGCCGTGTTCATGCGGAGTACGATCACGTTAAACATGTGGGTCCGTAAGTCCTTCCGAGAGGTTGGTGGTAGGGGAAGGAGGGTACGGTCCCTAAGGATGGCTCCTCCAATGGGTTCCGGTCTAAATTTGGTGGCACTTCCCGGTCGTCCAAACATTTACCTTACACCCTTCTGGTAGGTCGGAAGGTCTGGGTTTCAACAACAACAACCATCCGTAGTTACCGGCCTCACAAACAGCAGCCAAAAGTCTTCGGGTTGGTCGTGAGGTCGGGGTCTTCAATCATCAGTAGTTAGAACCAACGGCCCTTCCGTGCTAAAAACACTGGTTCTCGTTAGATCACCGAAGGCAAGCAGCATCGGACGCGGTCAGTACTTGGGTTGATGACCACCTGGGAACACCGCTTGCTGTCGGCAGATTTCGGGCGCGGTAGCCAGGTGGTTTGCGCGCTGGATTTGCACGCTGCCACAATTGTCGCCGTGTTCATAACGAGTAAGATCACGTTAAACATGTGGGTCCGTAAGTCCTTATGAGAGGTTGGCGGTAGGGGAAGGAGGGTACGTCCCTGTGGATGCCTTCCCCATTGGGTTCCGGTCTAAATTGGGTGGCACTTCCCGGCCGTCCAAACGGTTATCTTACACCTTTCTGGTAGGTCGGACGGTCTCTGGTCTCAACAACAACAACCATCATTATTTAGAGCGAACGGCCCTACCGTGCTGAAAACACCGGTTCTCGTTAGATCACCGAAGTCAAGCAGCATCGGGCGCTGTTAGTACCTGGGTGTGTGACCACCTGGGAACACCGCGTGCTGTTGGCACTTTTCGGGTGCGGTAGCAAAGTGGTTTGCACGCTGGATTTGCACGCTGCCACAACTGCCGCCGTGTTCATACGGAGTACAATCACGTTAAACAAGTGGGTCCGTAAGCCCTTCCGAGAGGTTGGTGGTAGGGGAAAGAGGGTACGGTCCCTGTGGATGCCTCCCCCACTGGGTTCCGATCTAAATTGGGTGGCACTTCCCGGCCTTCCAAACGGTTACCTTATACCTTTCTGGTAAGTCGGACGATCTGGGTCTCAAGAACAGCAACCATCAGTAGTTAAAACAACCATTTAAATACATTTTATTTGCCCATAATCAACTGAAATTTAGTAAAAAATGTCGCTGAAAGAATCCTTTAGCGATTACCAAATCACTAACACACCATGAGTTAACTGCAACTGTACTAAGCCCATGGTCTTCTAAATGTATCTTAAGATAGGTCATTTTGCTTTTACAAGACTGGGTGGCTTCCTTTTAATAGATTAATTTTATGACAGTTTTAGAGATGGCGTATCTCAATTAAGAAGATATTTGAATGCTAAGGAAAATATCGCCATAGCGTTGCAATATTTGATTGAAAAACTTAAGCCCCAATTATCTCAGAATAATGTTTTTCATGGTACATGGTTTTGCGATCATAAAGCCGAGGTGGAAGCTGGGCAAAGACTAGCTGTGGACAGACACATTTCGGATAAATTAGTATAGCGTAATATTTACCTCAATTATAGAAATTTTACTAATAAATTTAAAATGTTTACTTTAAGGTGAATATTTACTTTATATATTTTTTTACTTTCCTTATATACAATAATGTATAAGGAAAAAAAATCTGATGTAAGCAACACATGACTTTCCTTATATAATTCAATGAATTTACTATTTTTACAGTAAAAAAAGTAGTTTTTTCTTATAGTAGATACTTATATCCTTTCCAAGATATTGAATTTTCGGCAATTAGTCGTCATTTTAATCCATTTGGCGATATTTTCTTTAATTAGACAACATTTCAAAAAGTCGCCAAGTCGGCGACATTCCGCCAAATCCGTCGTCTAAAATCTCGCCAAGCTTTACTGACGGAGATATAAATTATTCTTATAGCAGATAAATGACTATTGGCGTTCAAATACAAAAGTATTACTCGAAGTATCTTTCCTCATGAATGGAACGAGCTAGATCCACGAGAATGATGTCACCAAATTTATCGCATGGTATTGCATATGAAAAGTGAACATGTTTCTCAATAGGAAATATATTTTTTTAATTTTATATGACTTTTTTATAATTTTTTTGAAAAATGTGCAATATCTCGAGAACGGTTTATGGTAGCGTTCTAAAATTTATGTTAATCGTTTTCTAATAAAAAATTACATCAGAAATGTCTATTTGCGTATCTTTACTATCGGTTTCGATTTTTTGACGATTTTTTCAAAATGTCACTCGAAAATTTAGGGGGGTTCTGAACATTCGATTACGCTTAAAAACAATAGGCTTCCAGTGTTTACGGATTGTGATTTTTGTACCAAATTTCGTCAGTTTTCATCTCCACAGACTCACTGACACACACACACACACACACACACACACACACACACACACACATACTTTCACACACACACACACACCCGGACGACCATCTTGCTGCTCATGTCCTCGGATGAGTCGGTCGTTCTGGGCTTTCGACACACACACACACGAATGGTCTGGGCTTTCGACACACACACACACACATATAGACATCACTTCAAAAATGTTTGATTCGTGATCAGGGATACTTGAAACGTGCTCACCCGTGGAAAACTCGAGTTTGAATTTTCGACCCCGTCACAATACTTTCCTTATACGTTATGTATATAAGGAAAGTAATATTGTGACGGAGTCGAAAATTCGAGTTTTCGACGGGAGAGCACGTTTCAAGCATCCCGGATCACGAATCAAACATTTTTGAAGTAATGTGTGTGTGTGTGTGTGTCAGTGAGTCTGTGGAGACGATAACTGACGACCGAATGGACCAGTTTGAACGAAATTCGGTAAAAAAATCCCAATCTGTAAACACTAGAAGCCTATTGTTTTTATATGCAATCGAATGTTCAGAACCCCCCTAAATTTTCGAGTGAAATTTTGAAAAAATCGTCAAAAATTCAAAACCGCTTACAGAGTTACGCATATAGACATTCCTTATGTAATATTTCATTAGAAAGCGATTGATATAAATTTTAGAGCGCTAATATGAACCGTTCTTGAGATATTGAATTATTTTTAAAAAAATTAATAAAAAGTCATAAAATAAAAAAAAAATATTTCCAATTGAGAAACATGTTCACTTTTCATAAGTAATACCATGCGATAAATTTGGTGACATTATTCTAGTGGGTCTAGCTCGTTCCATTCGTGAAAAAAGACACTTTGAGTAATACTTTTGTATTTGAACGCCAGTAGTCATTTATCTGCTGTAAGAATAACTTATTTCTTCGTTCATAATACCTGGCGAGATTTTGGCGACGAATTTGGTGGTATGTCGCCAACTTGGCTACTTTTTTTAATGTTGCTAAATTAACGAAAATCTCGCCAAAGGGATAAAAATGACGCTTAATCAATGACGACTCATTGATGATGACGACATGGAAAATGACGACTCATTGACGAAAATACAATATCTTGAAAAGAATATAAATAACTACTATAAAATTAATCTATTTTTTTTACTGTAAAAGTATTAAATTCATTGCATTATATAAAGAAAATCATGTGCTGCCTACATCAGATTTTTTTTATTTTTGACTAGAAGCTAAATACTGAACTAGAATAATGAATTTGCATAATAAATAATATATAAAAGCTCACATATGTAATTTTGTGACAATGTATTTTTTGTCTTAAACAAAGTAAACATTACATTTTGAGGACAAGAATGATTCGATCTTTTTCATTTGTGATTAATGTAACGATTTTTTTTTATTTATGCATACGCCCGATGCTTAAATAATTTCACTGTGTTCCTAAACCACAAAATTTGTTCCACACCAAGTCACTAAAAAAATACGAAATCTTCAATTTAAACGCAAAGAGCAGCAGCGGTCCACAGAATTTCCACATAATGGAATCACACCCTCTTCACAAAAGTAAAAAAAATAATAAATATATATATATGTAAATATAAAACAAAGATGAGGAGAGATGAGGGGTGACTTCAACCGTGCTACGCGGGTGTGCGCGGAAAAAATACTCGATTGATACTTTGCGATGGCTTAATGCGATCACTTTCTAAATCAGCAAAATTAAAATTATTTATAAAATAGAACTTTTTGTTACAATCCTAGTCAGATAACTTACAAAATGTAAATTGTTATGTATGTTTAAAAAAATAAATATGAAGTAATTGTTCTGGAGATTCGGTTCAAACATTTTTGAAAATAAGTTCTTTGGTGGATGTTTCCGATGAAGTCTAAATAGAAACGCTGTAATAATATTTTTGGTCACTAACAGTTTGGTCACGATTTGTGTTAAAACACTAAAACATAAATTTTCTAAAAAAATAATTCAAATGAGCATACCTTTTTCAAGTCCTTAAGTACCTGTGTACCAAATTTTATGTCCTTGCGACTCCTACATTTCCAGTTACGGACACACACACAGATACACAGATATCTTCTATTATGATATAAGCTGACAATTCTGAATAGTTCGCCCTTTTGTCATTTTTCCCGGACAAAATATATGAAGATTCCTTTCCATCGCAGTAATCTCCATCATTTGCATGCATCAATGAATGTTTCAGATTAGAATAGCTGAATCGCAAATAAAGGAAGCTGAAGTTTCATTAATGAACGTTTCAGAACCTCATCCAAAAACCCCGATAACAGAAACGCATATTATCAATATCTTATAATCCCGATATTAAATGAGTAGTGAATTCGTCACGTCCTGATTTCACCGTTTACAAATGTGCGTTTATGCAAGTCTTTAACAAATTAACTCAAATATTCTCGTTGGCCTATATACATAGTATGATGTATAGGAATGTATTATGACTGGGGTAAGAAATTCGAATTCGAGATTTCGATGGAAGATCGAGTTTCAAGCATCCCAGGACTCGGATTGAACATTTTTGAGGTAATGTCTGTGTGCAATTTAGTATATAAGTGCGTGTGTCTGTGAACTCGATATTTCATTAATGGAGCGTTTCAAAAATAATTTTGTACGATTGTTAAAATCAGTGAATGCCGCCGTTCACTGATATTTAGCGGTTTGGAAAAACCCCTTATTGATTTTAAACGCGTTCAAAAGAGCCACTTCCCAAATTTTGGAGTGAATTTTTGAAACAAACATTAACAATTGAGAACCTTCAATATTGTTAAACTAGAATGAATTACTGACCGGTACGCGGCTTCAAAACAAGTGTTCACGACATATACATATTTAAGTAAGCGCAGGTGCTTAAATAATGTATTTGAACGCAATTTAAAATGGCTTCGATCCGCAAATTGCACGCTTTAAATCGAACGCACTTTCTATAAAGGCAAAAATTATGAGGTCAGAATTGACTGTATATTCAACACCCCGCTCATGAAAACGCGAAAGAAAGTAAACGGCTCTGACCGCCCCGCTTTTGCTGGGCACAGCTCCCTGGTAAGGCTTCAGTAGCTGGATTACCCGGCGTGTGGGGAATGGCTTCATTTGATAGAACAGCTTTGGCAGTAGTGTCCAGGATGCGTCCGTTTCTTTCAAAAAGTCTATGACAACGAAATCAATCCTCTCCCACTAGAGATGCTTAATTTGGGATATTTCTAAAAATTACTAAAATTGCCTTATTTTGAACTTGGATCTCAAATAAAATATATTGGAAATTTTTCTCTCCATCCTACGCACACATACAACTAAAATGTTGCCAATAGTGTAAGCGTGAGCTGTACGAAATTTCCCTTATAAAAAACCCTGATATGCACTTTAAGCCGTCATCCTATTTACATTTTGAGCTCAGTATCAACGAATTGACAGCACGGAAAACAAAAAAAGGTCTGTGTTAATTTTACATCCATGTGCCAATTTTACATTCTAGTTAACGAAATCTAATTTTATGAAATAACTGGAAGACAATTCTATGAAGCTATCAAGAACTGACAAGCATTAGAATGTTTATATTTTAATCGTTCAATGCTCGTATATAGTTGTCCACATTTACGTGGAACTCGATGCTTACCAGGTTCTTGTTCAAAACCTTGAATGAAAGATAAAAGTATCATTCTATAATAGTTATATATAAGTAAAAACGATTTGTGAAAAGGATAAGGAAGAATTCAAACAACGTTAACAAATTATAAAAACAAAACAGCATACAGCTGTTTTGATGATAAGTTGGATACCCTTCTTTAATGCAAGATTGACCAACAAACCCGAAATCATAAATATTAATCTTTTCAAGGTTCCAAGGCTTTTTCTTTTCGGGACACCTTTGAGAAAACTCACGTATCCCCACATCTAAATATGAAATGGGCACAGCTGAAAAAAAATATGGAGATATATACCCAAGTCATGATTTAACAGTCCACCTGACAGAGCCAATCAGAAAGCAGGACGATGAACATTCCAGCCAATCGAAACAAAGAACTAACACACAAGACTAAACCGCCAAAAAACACAACAGAAGAGACAACAAGAAGAGATACGACAAAACAAGATTAAACAAGGAAGGTCAATCATGCATATAGCATTGATTATGAAACACTTTCCAACTTCAATGCAATTTTATATAAACATCCCTAAAATGCGATATATTCCTCGGAAATATTTTTAAAATTATCACAATACTATATTAATTTATTATATTTGAAAACTTAAAACTTCATCGAAAAAAATAAACTTCATTCAAATGACGGCATTGAAATAAAAATTGTCTGGTTTAAAAATCTCCAAATTGCGATACATTCCTCTGTAATATTTTTAAACTTATCATAATACTAAAATAATTTATTATATTTGAAAACTTCATCGAAAAATGAACTTTATTCAAATGACGTCATCGAAATATAAATCGTCTCTATATAAAAGCAGCATTTCATTCATAAACATTTTCCCAATCCTTTCATTCATCACAATACTATAATAATTTATTTTATTTAAAAACTTAAAACCATGGAGGAACAAGTAATTTAACTCTGCTTAAAACTTCATCAAAACAATCGTCTGGGTTCTCTATGTAAATCAATGAATGATTCATTTATATCAGCCATATTGCAGACTCCATGAGCTAAATAATTTTCCGTTAAAAAAATGCAGCAATTCTTATACAACTCATTCTACATCTTCTGGTGTTTACATTTTCCATAAGCGAAAATTAGGCTTTGTTGTAGAAATAATCAAAGTTTGATAATCATTTAAACTCAAATATATTGTAATTGTGTTGTTTCAGTATGTAGATCCACAGAATTTAAGCAAAAATAAAGCTGTTTTAGGACGGATACAACACTCAATTTGAATTAAAAAGAACTTTTAAAATCACGATTTTGAGACAAGATGGATGCCATATTTTATTTTGAAGTGGATCATGTGATCTCTTCATATAATGGTCACGTGATCTCTCCATATAAAGGATGTAATTATTGTTTTAATAAAACTACTGAATATATTTTGCTGAAATTTTTTTTATATATTTTATGGAACAATTTGAATATTAACTAAAAATTTCGAAGCAATTTGTGAATTTTAAATCTGCTTAAAAAATGTTTGAAAAATTAGGTCCCATAGGGCTCAATGTATTTCATTTTTTAAACCCGAGTTCAATCCAAAACTAATTGGGTGATATTATCCATTTATATTCCCATAGGTCCCACTGACCGTCTGAACAACATACTAAAATTTCATTTTGATAAAGTTATTGTTACGGCAGTTATCGTGCTAACGAACAGACAGACAAGCAGAATGAACAAAGTCATAAACACTTTTCAACTATGTTGTAAAGTGTTAATGAAGTACCAGTAACACGAAATTAGACAAAATGGCACGGAAGAGAGCTAAGCTATAAAATCAGCAAAATTGACTCAAAAATATCGAAAACAGATAACATTACAAGGTACCTATCCGGAATCCTGCATATTCACCTAATATAAAAATTGTTGCTTTCAATAAATTTGTTCATTGTGCTTTGAAAATTTGTTGTACTGTGGAATTGTTCCATTCTGAGATCAATTATTTAGAAGTTATCTCTCTCAATCGTGGTTTCTCGCTAACATTGTTGATCATGCAGTTCGAAACTTCTCCAAACGGTCCTGTGAACTTGTTTTGGAAAGATATTTCAATAATACTATCAATTTACCCCTTTTCTCCAAACATCTGCCAGAATCTTGCAAAAATCCATAAAATTTTAAATTTTTATATTGCATTTATACCAATTAAAACTTAGGTTCTCAATTTTATAAATGCTATGGAATTTTTTAATAGTTTCTGGCATTCACGGTAGATCATGCAAGTGTGGTTGGTCTCTCTTGGCTAAAATTCTCTAAAATTTCTCATTAAGAATATGAAAACAATGTCAAAAATAACAAGAAAGATCAATCATGCTTAAAGCATTGATTATGAAACACTTTCCAACTTCAATGTAATTTTATTTAAAAAAGTCGAAAATGCAATACATTCCTCGGTAATATTTTAAAACTTATCACGATACTACATTGATTTATTATATTTGAAAAATTAAACCTTCATTGAAAAAAATGAACTTCATTCAAAAGACGGCATTGAAATATAAATTGCGTGGTTTAAATATCTCTAAAATGCAATACATTCCACGGTAATATTTTTAAATCTATCATAATACTACGATAATTTATTATATTTAAAAACTTCATCGAAAACAACTGAAATTAATTCAAATGACGTCATAGAAAAAATAACACGCCTGGATCTCTCTATAAAAGCAGGATTTCATTCATAACTTTCTCCATTTCATTCATCACAATACTATAATAATTTATTTTATTTAAAAATTAAGACCATGGAGCTACAATTCATAAACTTTATGCTTAAAACTTCATCGAAAAATATCGTCCTTCTGTTTATAAAATCAATTAATATTTCATTCATATCAGCCAGGCAGACTCCATGGACTGAATTATTTTGTGTTAAAGAAATACAGTAATTCTAATACAACTCATTCTACATATTTTGCTGTTTACATTTTACATAGGTGAAAAATAGGCTTAATTGTAGAAATAATCAAATTTGAATGAGAATTTAAACTCAAATATATTGTCATTGTGTTGTTTTAGTATGTAGATGCACAGAATTTAAGCAGAAATAAAGTAGTTTTAGGATGGATACAACACTCAATATGAATTAAAAAGAACTTTAAAAAATCACGAATTTGAAACAAGATGGATGCCATATCTCATTTTGAAGTGGGTCATGTGATCGTTTAATATCATGGTCACGTGATCGTTTCATATAAGATGTGTAATTATTATTTTAATTTTTATTTAAAAAACTACTGAATATATTTAGCTGAATTTTTTTTTATATATTTTATGGAACAATTTGACTATTACCTAAAATTTTCGAAGCAATTTGTGAATTTTAAATCCGCTTAAAAAATGTTAGAAAAATTAGGTCCCATAGGGCTCAATGTATTTCATTTTTTCAACCCGGGTTCAATCCAAAACTAATTGTGTGATATTATTCATTTATATTCCCATAGGTCCTACAGACCGTCTGAACAACATACTAAAATTTCATTTTGATTAAGTCATTTTTACGGCAGTTATCGTGCTAACGGACAGACAGACAGATAGACAGACAGACAGACAGACAGACAGACAGAATGAACAAAGTCATAAACACTTTTCAACTTTGTTGTAAAGTGTTAAAAATTTTAATAAATCTTTTATTGCTTAACATTGTTTTTATTTTTACCACTATTTTGCATTTTCTTCCGTATAGATTATACAACAAGAAAGATCAATCATGCATAAACCAATGATTATGAAACACTTTCCAACTTCAATGCTATTTTATATAAACATCTCTAAAATACGATACATTCCTCGGTAATATTTTCAAAATTATCACAACACTACATTAATTTATTATATTTAAAAACTTAAAACTTCATCGAAAAAAATGAACTTCATTCAAATGACGGCATTGAAATATAAATTACCTGGTTTAAACATTTCTAACATGCGATACATTCCGCGGTAATATTTTTAAAATTATCATAATACTTCAATAATTAATTATATTTGAAAACTTCATTGAAAACAAATGAAGTTTATCCAAATGACGTCATCGAAATGTAATTCGCCAGGCTCTCTCTAAAAAACAGCATTTCATTCATTCGTTTTTCCATTCCTTTCATTCATCACAATACTATAATAATTTATTTTATTTAAAAACTTAAAACCATGGAGGTACAATTAATTTAAGTCTATGCTTAAAACTTCATTGAAAAAATCGTCTGGTTCTCTGTGTTAAATCAATGAATGTTTCATTCATATCAGCTATATTGCAGACTCCATGAGCTAAATAATTTTGCTTTAAAGAAATGCAGCCATTCTTATAAAACTCATTCTACAACTTTTGGTATTTACATTCTCCATAATGGAAAATTAGGCTTCGTTGTGAAAATAATCAAAGTTTGTTGACCATTTAAACTCAAATATATTGTAATTGCGTTCTTTCAGTATATAGATGCACAGAATTTAAACAAAAATAAATTTAATAACATTTAAAGTTTAAATACATTTTACAAACATTTGAAAAATAGGAATACTAATTAAATGCATACCAACACGCCTCTCCTTGTCAAAAATCGCACTTAAACATAAACATTTTTAATTTGTACTAGAATTTCATTCAGAAATTTCAAAAAATTAAAATATATAAATTTCTCATTATATTAAAAGTTTGCTGGGTATGCGGATGGCAAAATTATTTCAAATAGCAGCCCACAATTTGACAGTCCAGCAGAAGTGAAGAACTATTCTATGTAATATCTTAACATGTTTACAAAATAGCGTTCATTTGCGTCAGATTGACTTTGGTGACAAACTCACTAACTTTACACAGTCTGATTAGAATCCTCGAATTCGAGAAAAGTGTTATTCACCCATTTCTACTTGTAACGGTATCGATTCAATCTTTCGTACTATATGACCTACTTGGTTATGATTTTTGAAAATAATTTACTCATGGGCAGGATAAAAAAAAAATTAAACTCTTGGAAAGATATTTATTATAAAATATATCTCTTTTTACTTTCTGGAGAATATAGCAAGGTTCAGAATTTAATTGAATTTGTTTTTCTCCCTATATTAAAGAATTTTTATTTTGAAAACTACCTAACACATTTTACTGAAATTTTTTTATATATTTTATGGGATAATTTGAATATTACCTAAAACTTTCGAAGCAATTTAAGAATTTTAAATTTGCTTAAAAAATATTTGAAAAATTAGGTCCCATAGGATTCAATGTATTTCAATTTTTCATCCCGGTTTCAATTCAAAACAAATTTGGTGATATTATTCATTTATATTCCCATAGGTCCCACAGACCGTCTGAACGACATACTAAAATTTCATTTTGATAAAGTCATTTTTACGGCAGTTATCGTGCTAACGGACAGACAGACAGATAGAATAAACAATGTCATAAACACAGACAGACAGAATAAACAAAGTCATAAACACTTTTCAACTATGTTAAAAAGTGTTAATGAACAAAGTCATAAACACTTTTCAACTATGTTAAAAAGTGTTAATGAACAAAGTCATAAACACTTTTCAACTATATTGTAAGTGTTAAAAATGTGCGCCAGTCTATAATCTTGATTTCAGTTGCGAATTTCATATTCATAAAAGTTCTAGTAATTTGGCTAATGATTTCTCCAGTAATAAGCGTGATCACAGTTTGGCTGAGTGCACTGTAATGTTGTCCGTTTTTCATTATTTTTGCTTCTTTTTTGCTTATTCCTTAGCTAATAATATTCTTGTGCGTCGTTTTGTTTTATTTCCCTCTTGTTTCTACTATCTTAAACTTGTTTTTTCTTGCCTCATCTTGTTAAAACAATTTTGTTGTGTTTTGGGTCAATCCGGTCTGGGGTGTTAGTTCTCTGCTAAAGACTGTCTGGGCTATTCTTTATTCTGCTTTTTGATTGGGTTTGTCAGGTGGACTGTTGATTTGGGTATATAGATCCCTCAATTTCTTAATTTGTATTTTTCGTGTTATTGATATTGGGTCTGTTGGTCTATTTTGCACTGAAGATTGGGATTCAACAACAACATATCCTATGAACAGCTGTATACTGCTTTGTTTAATTAACTAGTACTTACTTACGTTGTTTGAATTCTTCGTTATTCGAATGTGAATCCCAAGCTATTGCAATATCCATAGCAATGGGCAGGCAGATATGTTTTTGCAAAAGTTATGAAGTTTATAATTCATGAATCCTCCTATACTGCAAGACGGCTAATTCAAAGTTATGACTCTGAAAAGTTATCAAGATTCGTTAAATACACCTTCTTAAAAGAGTTGGGGGCTTCTACAACACATATGGATGTTTTATGACCTCAGGCGATGATCCAACTAACTGGCCATGATTGCAACACTTTTCAAGTATCAGCGTCCTACCTAATCCTAACTATCTTCTCAGTGAAGCAAATGAAGTAATAGAGTGCACATCACATTTTTCAATGCAAGACACTGCGCAGAATTTCTAGCATGGCGAAATATTGGTAGACAGGAGGCCTAATGGAACAATAATCCATTCATGGGACAGCCAATGGGACAATAATTCATCGATTGATCTGAAAACTTCTATCAGTTACCCTTGTCATTGTAAAAAATCTGATGTGGGCAACACATGACTTTCCTTATATAATGAAATGAATTTACTACTTTCACAGTAAAATAAATAGGTTTTTCTTCCAGTAGATACTAACATCCTTTCCAAGATATTGAATTTTCGACAATTAGTCGTCATTTTCATTGATTTATCGTCATTTTTATCCATTTGGCGAGATTTTCGTCAATTTGGCAACATTTCAAAAAGTCGCCAAGTTGGCGAAATTCCGCCAATTTCGTCGCCAAAATATCGCCAAGCGTTATGGACGAAGAAATAAGTTATATATATATATATATATATAACTTACTAGATATTGAATTTTCGACATATATTATATAACTATTATAATATATTTATATATTATATAACTTATTAGATATTGAGTTTTCCACAATTAGTCGTCATTTTCATTGATTTAGCGTTATTTTTAACCATTTGACGAGATTTTCGTTAATTTAGCAACATTTCAAAAAGTCGCCAAGTTGGCGACATTCCGCCAATTTCGTCGCCAAAATCTCGCCCAGCGTTATGGACGAAGAAATAAGTTATTCTTACAGCAGATAAATTGGCGTTCAAATGCAAAAGTATTACTCAAAGTATCTTTTATCATGAATGGAACGAGCTAGATCCACGAGAATGATGTCACCCAATTTATCGCATGATATTATATATGAAAAGTGAACATGTTTCTCAATAGGAAATATTTTTTTTCTATTTTATATGACTTTTTGATAATTTTTTTGAAAAATGTACAATATCTCGAGAACGGTTCATGTTAGCGTTCTAAAATTTATGTCAATCGTTTTCTAATGAAAAATTACATAAGAAATGTCTATTTACGTAATTTTATTACTGGTTTTGATTTTTTCACGATTTTTTCAAAATTTCATTCGAAAATTTAGGGGGGGTTCTGAACATTCGATTGCGTATAAAAACAATAGGCTTCCAGTGTTTACAGATTGTGATTTTTGTACCAAATTTGGTTCGAATCGGTCCATTCGTTCGTCAGTTATCGTCTCCACAGGCCCACTGACACACACACACACATAATTTCACACACACACACACACACACACGCACACACACACACACACACAGACATCACTTCAAAAATGTTTGATTCGTGATCAGGGATGCTTGAAACGTGCTCTCCCGTCGAAAACTCGAATTCGAATTTTCGACCCCGTCACAATACTTTCCTTATACATTATGTATATAAGGAAAGTAAAAAATGCTCGTATATTGTACATGTCAATATTGTACACCATACTGAGGTGCAACTTCTTGTACATCATCATTATTATCGTACATATAGGCATGGTTAGCACCTGGGGAAAACTGGGATGCCTAGAATCATAAGGGGGGTGGGGAGACTTACGGGGTGATTTAGCCACAGTAGTATCAATATACACTCAACGTAGATGTTAATCTAATGCGGTTTATTTTCAACAATTCTCTGACCATGTCAATTATCCCGCATGTTCGAAGTACTGGTGTTGCTTGAACTTCTAAAATTTGATATACTATCTGCACAGAAAGTCTTATTTTGTTAATCACTTTGAGATTGCCAAAACTGCTACATATTGCAAATTTTCTTGCTTGTAGGGTGTTTAACGTCTGTTCGATGTTGATGAGCCTTTAACATGACAAACCTGGCCCACCGGTGCTACCAAAACTTTCATAAAAATTTATTATAATGATGAATAAATATTTTGCAGATATTAGCGCGCAAGTTTTCACGATAATATATTTCTTGTGATTTCTTTCAAATGTTGCTTCTCTTCAATTGTGGATAACAAAACAAAACAAAAAAACACAAAAAAACTTCTTGACTAAACTTTTGAAAAAATATTGACGAGACGAGTTGTTAAAATGTGAGTTTTTGTATATAGATATTTTACAGTTTTAATAAAATTTTAAAAGCTGTTACCATTACAAGATTAAAAAATTATAAACATTTATGGTACAATTTTTTAAAACTCTCCATCAGCTATTATATTCCAAATATAACAATTGATACCAAATGTAGATATTACTAAGGATTTTTAATTTGAAAAAATCCTCTTACACCTTAAATTTGAAAATTGTGAAATAAATATAATTCACAAATTCATTATTTTGAAACTTGAACTCTTCAAGGCAAATGTTAAATTTGTATATAACTGACTTTGATTGCATTCCGTGTGATATTAAATGGCTAGCTCATACATATATTTCCTAAATACAATTGTTATATATTGCAGAATTAAGCGTTTATAACAATATCAACATAAACGTTTCGAATGTTGACATTCTTGCAAACAAATGTCAGTTAAATAACATGTATCCACACGTGGCACTGACTGTTAACTAACGAATTAGGTGAGTCTTTTATGTAATTAGCTTATAGTATCCAGAACTTCGAATAATAAATAACACATTATCGTGTTACTGCTTTAAAACTGCAAATGATAAATCTTTAAATAATTTTAAGTTAAGGTTGAGTTAATTTTAGTTAGTTCGCATTCATATTCAAGAAGATGTATGTTTCCTTTAAAATGTATATGAAAGTATGAATGTCAGAAAATATGCAGATTAATGTCTAATTTTGTTGCATATTGGTTTTTGATATTATATATATACTTTAACTCTCATTCTCCTATTATTTTAATAGCCTAAGTTAATAATACTTCTTTTTAATTTGTAGACATATTTTGAGTTAGGGTATTTTGAGTTACAACTTCTCTCTATTCTATCATCCGATTTTCATATTATATTTTAATTATTGAAATCATTTTATTTAAAAGCTGCATTTGCTCAATAAATTAAATGTATTTTGTATCGTCATTCTTTAGTGTTGATGTTGTTATTGTTCGTCATTGTATAGTTCAATCATTGTCATTCTTTACTCTTTGCATCGTCATTTTTGCATCGTCATTCCTTGATGTTGAATGTATATAGATTATAATCTAAGCTATATCTATAGTAGATCCTGAAGAATATATTCTTAAAAAATTAGTAAAATCTATGATATGGCAAAATTTAGCCAAGCGAATAACAAAGATGAATAAATAACTGCATAGCTAGTGGTCAAAAGCGTATGCAGGGGGTATTCAGGTGTGTGCCACCCAATCCTTAAAAGAAATGGGCTTTTTTAATTATTTTGGATATTTTATATATATATATATATATATATATATATATATATATATATATATATATATATATATATATATATATATAAATCTGCGTTGTTCGGTCTTATCAGCTCGTGTGACTCCCCCCTTCTTGTTGTTGAGACCCAGACCGCCTGACCTACCAGAAAGGTGTAAGGTAACTGTTTGGACGGTGGGGAAGAGCCACTCAATTTAGACCGGAACCCAGTGGGGGAGACATCCACAGGGACCGTACCGTCCTTCTCCTACCACCAACCTATCGGAAGGACTTACGGACTCACATGTTTAACCTGATCGTACTTCGCGTGAATACGGAGGTAGTTTTTGGCAGTGGCTGGAATCGAACCAGGGCCTACCGACTGCAACTCCAGCTCGCTACCTACTGGGCTACCGCGCCCTGACGTGAAATTTTTATATGCACATTTGCTAATCCCTATCAAATAAAAACAGTAAATACAAATATATATATATATAGTTTCCAAGAGCAGCAATGTTTGTCATGGAAACTCGGCGAATTTCTTACGGGAAAAAAAGTCATTCGTGTGTCAAAGCAGCGATACACTTTTGACTGTGGTTCTCCACAAATGAAAGTTATGGAACCTTGGCTGAAATTTTCAAGGGAGAAAACACCTCTTTGCTGTGGTACGTGCTTTATGAAAGATTTTGCTGCTTGAACTGTACCAAATGCTGAGGCAACTGCTTTACGAACGGTTTGCTGTCTCAAATGACTGTCATATAATAAGGCCTTTAACCTGGGTGACTCAGAGTGAGTCTAGCACAGCGACCAGAAGTCTTTCGTACTGTCCCTAAAAGTTGAAACAGCAAAAGTCCCTAAGAAAAGATACCGGTAGCCGAGGCAAAGAGCAGCAGGCACTTGAAACGAGTATTCTGAAACTCCCAAGGCTCGACCACGTGCCAACTCAAGTGCTCGAGCCTATGGGCAAAGAACGCCTCACACTCAGGATATATATGAGGCAGTTTCTTCACTATACTTACAGCCTCTACATATCGGGTCCATACTAATGCTTATAATGGTTAGGAGTCTTTTAAGAGTGCAGCGTCCAGTAAGGAGCCCAACAGCCCTTCTAATGCCCGTTCAATTGAGTTTAAATAGCTTCTTATGACGCAAACTAGGATACTCGCAGTTCAGTCCTTTCGCCTGCCTTTGGTCCTTGATGTCGCGCCAGTTCTTGCACTGCAGCTTCCTGAAGATGCCGTAAACAGTTCTTCTGATCAACTCATCAGAGGTATCCAAAACTGGATTTGGACCAACAAAGAAAGACTACGTATGCTCAAATATATCAATTAAATGATTGTTTTATACAAAATTTTTGACGGCGAAAGAATAGGACCATCTCTATTACAATAGGACTGGACGTCCGTTTTTCGATACGCCACCTGGACGTTTTCGCATTTTCGATACGCCACCTTTGAAAATAAGTCCAGTTACCAAATGAGAACGAAAATTGAATTAAAAGTATAAAATCAGTGCAATAATGGATAATTATGGGTGTTATTTTGTTCGATTAAACTCAATTTAATGAATTATTGAAATAATAAAGAGAATGTGAATATGAATATGCAGGGAAAGTCGTTCTGCCCACTTGAGGTTTTTTGCTTTTGCAAAGACAGCGTGCATTTGAGCGTGCAATTTCCGAATAAGAGGCATTTAAAATTGTGTGCACATTAACACAGTAGGTGCTTATTTAATTATGTATAAGCAGTGGGCGCTTATTTAAGCCCTTGGCAACGTCGAGTAATTCATTCTGAAGATATATATACAGTCAACCCTCCTATAACGCGATACTCTCATAACACGGTTTCCATATAACGCTGAACAAAAATTGCAACAGCCCTCCCATAAGACGATACTCATAAAACGCGGTTTCCATATGACGCGGTAGTCTCATTACCCGGTTTCTCTATAATACAACCCAAAGAGCTTAAACAATCTCCCTATATAGCATGTATTTTTCTATTACACTTTTATGGTTGAAATTAATGGGGAATTCCCTGATTTTTCATCCACATACATCACCATTTTTCAATTTCAGTTATCATGGAAATCCCCTGTAAATGCAGAAATATGCATTGCTGTGGCAATGATTATTATTTCATGATTATTGTTAGAGTTCCTATAAATGATGCCATTTATTTTAAATATAAAATAACATTCAATAACTATTTCTGTAAAATTTTTAGCATCATTAGTTTATATAGTTTATATAACGCTTTGTAGATTTTCATACATAAATCCTGTCTTTTTGAAAACTTGAGGCTTTTCCTTGGGCTGCCATACAATGAGAATCAATAGACATCTAACGTTTAGAGTTGGAAATAAATTGTACCAAATTTTATTTGATAAGATTAATTTATTATGTGTATCTCTTTCAGACAGATTGATACAGACATGAAAAAGGAATTGATTTGTATTCTGGTAGATGTAAACTCTTTGAATTCTTCAAAATTTGAGTCTCATTTTTGATTTAATTACAATATTTTCTCTATACATAAACTATGCATTAAACAGAAATATAAAATTGATGTCAAGCTGATTATATTTAGAGGCGGAAATCGGGTTTTTTTTTGCTTTTACTTTAATGTAATAAAGACAGTAATTACCGTAAATTGTATAAAGTAGACTGAAAGTCCAAATTACAAATGGTTGCTTATAGTGTTTTGTAATCTACTTAAAATTGTAGATTTAGGTGATTTGAATCGTAATGCACACGCATTCTATCTTAATTATATTTTAGTATATAATAACTGAAAGCCTCAGAGTGTTCTTTTTTGTTTGTTTTTTTACGTTCCTCTTAAAATAATATCCAATTAATTTTTAAGTGATTTAGCATTTCATAAATACGAAAAACACACCAATCGTAATTGCTTTGTCAGTCTTTCTATCTGTCCGCGTCTAACAGAGCAAAAAACTCCAAGTTGATTTATACAAAGTTTGATATTTATATAATATGCACTGAACTGAATAACTGGGCGAAAGGGTGATGTATCAAAACTATAGAGGACTCCCATTATACTTAGAATCTTGGTTTTAGTGTCATTCTAGCCATCTTAGCTTCGATACCGAGACCAAGGAGAGAATCTAAAATTTCATAAATTCGAATTAGGTGTGACAGTGCAAAGGAATAATCGAAAGCCAATCTGCAGCTAGAATCTTGACTTTGGTCTCATTCGATTCGTATCGAATTTCTAGATCAGCGGAAACATCTAATATTTTGAAAATTCAAATTTGGAGTGACGATGCAAAGAAATGATTAAAAAATACAAACAGCCATTTCAATATGACCCATCACTTCCACGCGACTCAGAACCTCTATTTTGGTCTTATTCGATTCGTCTCAGCTTCCAGATTAAATAAAAAATAAAAAATCTAATTAGGGGGTGACAGTACAGAGGGATTTATAAAAAAAAACTTACACCACTTGACTCTTAAAAATAATAATAAACAATTTGATATCCTTTCGCTGCCAGCAATTGAAAATTATTATCAATACATTCGGTTAAGCGTGCAAGTGTTACATTTAATGGCCACTAGTCATTGACAACGTGCGAAGCGCTGGTGGAAATGGTACAATACATGTAATGACTGTTGTGACGAACCAAAATAAAACAATTGTTGAAATGAGTTAAAAGTTAAAAGCAATTGTATATTAATTTCCCTGCAATACATGGTAATGTATAGGGAAAGTATTGGAATCATGCCGAAAATCGCAACTCGAGTTTTCGACGGTTCTACACGTTTCGAGACCTCTAAAATACGAAAAAACTATTTTAGCGTGACGTCTGTGTGTGTGTCTGTGTGTCTGTATGTATGTGCAGATTTTGTATCCACTCTAACTCAAAAACTAACGGACCGAATTTCATAAAATTCGGTAGGAAAATCACTTGTGGGTGAATCTGGTGTTGATTAGCTTTGGGTAAGATTCGGGATAAAAGAACCCGCTTTTTTTTTGCGAAATGGCCCGCAAAAGCTTGTATACACTCTAGCTGAAAAATTAATGGACCGAATTTCACAAAATTCAGTAGATAAGTCACTTTTGAAACATTCTGGTACTGATTAGATTTTGGTATGATTCGAAAAAAATAACCTGCCTTTTTTTGCAAAATGGCCCGCAAAAATCGCCAAAATCTAAAATAAAAAATTACGTATGCTCAAATATCTCCATTAAATGCTTTTACAATACGTGATTTTTAACGAGGAAAATAGTAAACCAACCCCTTTACACTAAGACTAGCCGTTCTCGAGATATTTTAGTTTTTTCGTATTTTCTTTATGCCACCTTTGAAAATAAGTCCAGTTATCAAATGAAAACGAAAATTGAATTGAAAGTGAATTAAATTTAATTTAAATAAAGAGAACGTGAATATATGTCTGCAGGGAAAGTCATATGTTTCCCACATCAGATTTGTTTTATATTGCAATAGTTTATGGGAGAAAATATGACATCTGGAATTGAGTCAAATGCCTTTTAAAAAATCTATGACGCTATTCAATACATTGATACGTAAAATAGTGTTGGCAATTAATTAAAATGATTTTTTAGTAATTACATAACATATCGTGTAACATCTATATAAATATAATTGAAAATATGTATGTATGTATGTTTGTTTGTGTTTTATCATCACTGGAAACGGCTGCACCGAATTGGATGAAATTTTCGAGGTAGACTTGAAATAGCCTCACTTGAAATTTAGTCCATCTTTTGATTTTCTACGATCAGGTGTTGTCGAGATATTAATTGAAATCTGAGAATTAAACCTTCCATAGAGATAGCATTATGCAGACGATATTTTTTCCACCAATTTCTTTGATGAAAATTATATCACGTCGATTAGCAACATATTTAAATCCAATGTGTTGATGCGGCAAATGATTTTTATTAAATCTTTTCCGATTTAAATAATAAATATATGTACATAAAATAAATTTCATCAATATTGCATTTTTGACTGGATTATATTATTTACGGTCTTCAGATTTAAACATTGTTGTTATTGATATTTTTCGAAATTATTGATTCGAGGATTGTTGTTATTTTGAAAAAGATTTTAGAAATTCATGTGCTGTAGTACGAGTAATCTTTACTGAGTTACTGATATTTTCAATTTATTACGCCATATAATTTATTTTGGTAAATATTGTTGAGACTCATATTGTACTAAGGGTAATCTTCTAACACACGCATATCTTCTAATCTACGACAGTAGTATGGGTATATCTTACATTACAATTTTAGCTTTTTCATTTTGGCGTATATGGGAATCAATTACGGCCTTCAGATTATGGGATTATTGTTATTTTCAATTCATTACGTCATCTCTTTTATTTTGGAAAATATTTTAGAAACTCATATGCTTTAGTACGTGTAATCTTCTACTAATACACGGTAATATCTTCTAATATTCGCAATTATAAGTAGCACGGGTTTCACACAATTTTAGCGTTTTTATGTTGGATATATTATGCCAATATATGCCAATATATGTCAAAATACACTCTAAGATAAAAAAAAATCGACGCACCTCACAAAATAATCTGATAGTAATGAAACTTTACATGCTGACACCTTTGAATCGAATATGCCAATGGAAAAAAATTCGCAGCCAATGAATGAATTGACGGGCATACAGCGCATTGAAACTGAGCACCATGGTGGTGGTATATAAGCAGGGAACCTCGCTTTCAGGAACAGAACGTGCAGTGGATTTCGATTGCGTTTACGTACCTTGATTGTAACAATGCCTCGCCGGCAATTCGCAGCCACTACGAGCATATGAAGGAGTTTGAAAGAGGGCGTGCGGTCGGACTTCATGAAGCTGGATGGGCACACCGAAGGATCTTTTGCCATTTGGGTAGGAATGACGAAGCGATTAGACGATGTTGGCAGGAATGGGTCCGGAATGGCGGATTTCAACGGACAGCGGATGGTCTAGAGCGACGAAAGAATGGGAAGATAAAGCGATTGTCAGGGCAATTGTGACAGTACGAGATTATTCGTTATCAACCATCCAACGTGTGACAAACACGGAAATGACCACTCGGACCATTAATAGGAGACTACGGGATCGGAATATATATTCGCGGCGCCCATTACACCGCCTACCACTAACCAGTATGCACCGTCAACAGCGACTGCAATGGTGCCGGACCGTTCAACGTGGAATTGTTCAGATTGGGTACGAATTGTCTTCAGCGATGAGTCCCGTTTCGAACTGAGACCCGACGACCAGCGCAAACGTGTCTGGAGACAGCCCGGACATCGCCATGATCCTGTTCTTACTGTCACTAGCTACACGGCCCAACAACAGGGAGTTATGTTCTGAGGTGCCATTTCGTTTGATAACCGGACACATTTGATAGTCCGGTACCATCACAGCACAGTGGTACGTTGCCGACATTCTACGACCCGCTGTATTGCCATTCCTTTCGTGACATCCCGGGCTAAGTTTTCAGCAATATAATGCTGGACCATACACGGCACGCATCTTTAATGATTGTTTGCGTGCTTACGACACACTTCATCGGCCAACCAGATCCCCAGATCTCTAGCCTATTGAGCACATTTCGGCTGAGATATGGCATCGCCTGCAACAATCCCAGAAAGTAAACGTATTAGTTAGTCAATTGGATGTCATTTGGCACGGCATACCCCAGACACCATCCGGAACTTTATGTAACACTGCCACGTCGGGTAACAGCTTGCATCAAGGCCAGTGGTGGTCCAACGCATATTGACCTGCTCACTTGGTGTAGATCTTTCAGCGTAATAAATCACCCAATTGCTCTGAAATTCTAATCATTTCTTTTTCTGTACATCCACATTACACATATCAAATTTTGTCTCATTTAGATAATTCTTTCTTGGTGCGTCGATTTTTTTGTCTTAGGGTGTATATGCCAATATACATGTACTACTTATATTCTCGTAGATTAGAAGATATACCCGTGCATTTGTAGAAGGTTACACTACATACAATATACGAGTTTTAACAATTTTTGCGAAAATAAAGCAATGGTGCAATAACTTAAAAATATCAATAATCTTTGAAAATATCAATAATAATAATATTTAAACCTGAACACCGTAATTGATATTATATAGTGAAAAATGCAATATCAATGAAATTTATTTTATATAATCTTTATTATTTAAATCGGAAAAGATTTAATAAAAATCACCAGCCGCATAAACAGATTGGATTTAAATTCGTTGCTTGCAAACATAACATCTTCAAATAAATCAATGGAAAATATATCGTCTGCATAATGCTATCTCTATGGAAGGGTTAATTGTGCGTTTTAATTAATATCTAGACGACCCCTTGTCCTTGAAAATCGAAACATGGACTAAATTTTAAATGGGGCTAATCCAAGTCTACCCCCAAAAGTTTCATCCAATTCGGTGTAGCCGTTAACTAGTTATTGTAACTAATTAGTGTTGTTGTTGTTGAGACCCAGACCGTCCGACCTACCAGAAAGGTGTTGAAGACCCAGACCGACCGGCTCGTCGACAAGGACATGAGCAACCGGGAAGTGCCACCCAATTTAGACCGGAACCCAGTGGGAGAGGCATCCACAGGGACCGTACCCTCCTTCCCCTACCACCAACCTCTCGGAAGGACTTACGTACCCACATGTTTAACGTGGTCGTACTCCGCATGAACACGGCGGCAGTTGTGGCAGCGTGCAAATCCAGTACGCAAACCACCGGGCTACCGCGCCCGAAATGGGCTAACAGCACCCGGTGTTCCCAGGTGGTCACCCACCCAAGTACTAACCGTGCCCGATGCTGCCTGACTTCGGTGATCTAACGAGAAGCGGTGTTTTCATCACGGTACGGCCGTTGGCCCTAACTAGTTAGTGTAAACTAGTTATTGTAAACGATCAAACAAAGTGACTTCGAAATGTAATTGTGCATTACAGTAACATTTACGTAATTGTTAATTGTAGTTGATTAGTCACGATTGCTAAAATTTTTAACAATCAAGGTTTTTTAAATTATAATATATTGCGTAAATTAATAGCCATTATTAGAATGTTGATATGAACAGGAAAATCCCCGACACGAATTTGTAAAATTCAGTTGGCATTTCAAAAAATCTGAGTAGTAGGAGAACTGGGGTAAGCCACGACGAGAGAGAGAAAATGGAACGACACAGTGACAGAACGACGAGAGCGTATTTTATCAAAATGATGGTGTGTGCTAAGAAATCTCGGAAATAATTGAAAGAATAATTAGACTCAGAGATCAGCGATTACTTATTTCTTTCCTAATTAACAGTCACTTTTTATTCTAATTAAATTTAATTGCAATTAGAAGGAATTACACCAGCAACTGTTTTGTTTCAACTGCATTTAAATTCTAAAAAATCTGGAAAAAATAATACTTCGTTGGTTCAACAGCATACTAAGTTGATAAAAGTATAAACTGATTTTAAAGACGCGGAACAGCCTCCTTTTCGGCAAACGCGTTATTGCCTTTGGGGCTGCTTCTTTTGTCATTTTATTTTAAAGAAGAAAATTTATATTTTCTTCCCAATCCGATTAGTACTTTAATTCTACCTTGCATGCGGTTTAATTGTGATTTAAAGGCATACAATATTGATAATACTTTGTTATAACAAAGTATTTATTATTTTTTCTTATTAATTCCGACATCAGTTAGAGCAAATTTTTATACACTAGGGGGCTGGCTCCTCCCGCTGCTCGCTACTCTTTGCATACCCCGGTAACCTCCTTCGCGATTTGGGAGGCCGTGCCTCCTACTCGCTAGCGCTCATAGAAACCACTTCACGAGCTAGTTCAAGTCCAACTAATATTTAAATTAAAAAAACGGTTTATTTCTCCATGGCTCCCTATTATTTCTATACAAATGTATCAACTCTCATATTTTTGTAAGCCGTAGTTTTTACGGAACGAGACGGAGAATCTCGAGAGACGCGCTGATACGACCGAACACTTTACTTCAAAAGTGCATAAAAAGTAGAATAACTCGCAAACTAATTCGAAATTAAAAAGGGCTCCGTCCTGCAAAAATTGAACTATGTAGGTACATGGCTGGAAAAATTCGTGCTCTTGCTGTTGTTAGCCTGTCCAGGAACGAGTTCGTAGCTCAAATATTTTATCTTTGATTTTGACATTAAATAATTCTTAAATTAAAGTTTAACTCGAAAAACGGTTTATTTCAGCATATTTACAAAACTTATCTCTACAATGGTCCCAAATTTTATTTTTTTTTATATGCTATAGTTTTTGTGATACGAAACAGAGAATTTCGAAGATGGGTAGACTTCGAAATATTGATGCATTTTTGATTTATTTTAACTATAATTTTAAAATATGTTAACTATTGATATATTTTAACTGAATTATTACTCAAACACATTTCAATTCAACTCTGTTCAATTAATAATTGTAGTAAAGTCAAAATTAAATAAAATAAATCTTCATAATAATTTCTTTGAATATATTATCTATGTCCATTGTATCAATTCATAATTCCGGAAACCGTACTCATTCTTTTATATCTCAGAAACGGCCTTAGAATATTCTTTATATTGTTACATTCTTGCTGAAAGACAACGCAAGTTTTAAAAGCCACATTGTCTCCCGCATTTTACCCATTGTTACTTACTATTCTCATAATAAATATGAGAAGAATTTATTATTAGGGCTCCAGAATCTTACGGTTGCTGAGTTTGAAAGCATCTTCACTTTGTAAAAGGTCGCTGAATGAATTTAAAATCCCAAGCGCTGTGTGAAGAAAAGTATTGCGGTAAATATACTGGGTTTGCACACACGAGTATAATGCGGCTCATTCACCACAAGATGAATTTGCTTTGGTTGTTTAACTTTCACTTCTTGATTTTTCAAAGTTATATGCATCCATTAAAACAGTTTCGGTGTTCAGCATAGTGTGTACATATGTGTAATTTCTTTTCTTTATAAGTTCAAACTTTTCCATTTGAGTGCGCTATGAGTAATTTGAATATGCATTTTTATTAAAATATTGCAGTTGTGTATGGATCACTGACTAATTTGAAATATCCTGTATTAGCTGAATAAAAACCGAAATTTCAATAGGAACAAAATACGTTGTAGCAAGTATGTTTGTCTACTACAAGTCGTGATGAATTATTTTGGTAAATTTTTAAAAATGCATTCAGTTCAGATAATTTATGCCAGCTTCCGAAACAATTCCAGGGAAGTAAAATTTGGGGATTATTTGAATCATTGTTAACCGCATTAAATATTTATTAATATTTACTTGCAAAATTCAAATCAATTTGCCACTGATGTTGTTTGTTTATTTTTTATCTTAGCCATACAAAACGGAACACGCTCAATTACAACGATCACATCAAAAAGAATAAATTAAAAATAATAAAAATTAAATAATTTAAAGTAATAGCAGAACACTCAAATAAACACTTAAAAAATTCTTGACATAGAAAAAAAATTCAATGTTATTAGAAGATATATTATAAAGTGTAAAATTTAAAAACAGAAAACTCTCATCAAAAATTGCGATTAACATTGGTATAAATGCGAAATTAAGTTGACAACCTTAATACAAGGTCTGCTAGTATAAAAATTCAAAGGGAAACTTATTCAAACTGAATATTAATTTATTTTCTGTAAAACACCATACACAACATAATCCTTCTGGATTTTAAAGAGTGAAGGCCACATTGAGATGAAGAAAAGATATAATACTGTTGCCAATTAATCGTAAAATAAAGGTACCTCAAAAACAATGTTTGGGCCAGGTGCAAGAACCATGCAAATATTTTTCATATTTTTGATTTTTAATTTTAACTTGTAGAGAAAAGATTCGGTATTAATGAAATGTAATAAGGATGTGTATCCATTTCATCTAAACTGGGCTATAGAGGGTGTCCCCAAATAATTGAAACGCGCTTTAATTCTTTTCCTGTTGGAGATAAGTAGGCAATGCAAATTGTAAAAATGCTGAAAGTAAGGTAGGAAATAAAACTACGTTAATGAAATAGTCCTCCCATTTATTTTCAAAAAGTTCCACTTTTTAAATATTTATACGACCCCCTTAGACAAATTTCGCCAATCAGATTTTTTTTTTTATTTTTAATGCAAAGAGATCATTAAAAAAACCCGCATATCTGTATCTTTAAAATTCAGCGCGTTATATCTAATTGAAAATTGAACATTGTGAATGGGCACCATGTATCAAATTAAATATGTAAATTTGTGACATATCACAAAAAAAGATAAAATTGGATGATAATACATAGGATACCCAACCGCGTAGTGCCACTGCTTTATATGATCTCTGTCTGTGTAATGCTTTATTTAGATGCATTTGTGATAAAACATTTTGACACATCTGAACGTATTTTTGATCTAAACAATTTACATCGTCAATTGGTTTATGATCCTATTTTCATTGAAGAAACAGCCTGTCACGTGGTACGGAAAAGTGACATAAGTCAGATTTTTCCCTTTATTATAATTCAGTTGATTTTAAAGATACAGATATGCGGTTTTTTTAATGATCTTGTTGCATTAAAAATAAAAATTTTCTGATTGACCAAATTTGTCTAAAGGGGTCGTATAAAAATTTAAAAAGTGTAAATTTTTGGAAATTAATGGGATGACTATTTCTAAAACGTAGTCTTATTTCCCCCCTTACTTTCAACATTTTTGCGATTTACATTGCCCACTTATCTCCAACAGGTAAATAATTAAAGCGCGTTTCAATCTTTTCGGGACACACTGTATATAAATACACTGCATATCAATGAAAGAAAAGGGCAGCTTATGTAAGCGAAACAATTCCCGTGTATCTTGTTTTAGCCATTTTCGATAACGTACCATATCTTCTGCAAATTTTCATGCGTGTATTACCCCATTTCCAAGCAAACATTTCGTTTATACCTCTATTTGTAGATTTCACACAACATAGGATTCCAATAAAACGTCGGTTTTTCTCTTCAGAAAATATTCATGTTTGAAAATCTGAATCGTAAAAATTCATGGATATCCAAGCATCTGCAGTAACGCGGAGAACAAGCTCGAGGAAAAACAAGAATTCTGGCGTCTCGTGGAGGTCCGAATTTTATTGCGCGCCATAACTTTCGCCCCCTTGCAGTTCAAAGTCATATCAGGAATACCTCATGCAGAAAAACATTGCACAAAATAGCAATAAAACCCAGAGAATAAAATTCAAATCATTTTTATGCCCAGGGAAATCCTGCATGTATGAATAAATAGGTCTTTAGCATTTGGTCGAACTTCAAGAAGGTAATGAGTAAATAATATTTCATTTTATCCGAAATTTGTTTAGTTGAAATTCTTGTCTCAAAATGTATCGTAAAATTCCCGCAATACCCCTTTTAAATTTCGGGAGGGGAATTCAAAAGGAGGGGGGGGGGGTATGTTAGTATGTTGGGGTTGCATTAGTTGTGGAAAAGAGGGATTCAACAGGAATTTTCGTACATAATTACAGTTCTGAAAGTTCGGATAAAAGATTGGATTTCAGTGTTTTATTCAAAAGTATTTAATGCAATTTACATTCTGTAAACTTTTAATAAAAATAAAAATCAGTTTCAGAAGCTCATTAAAATTATTCTGCTACATTCCTAATTCCAAATGGTTATGGAGATAAATGATGGAGATACTTTTCATATGCTCTTCCATACTTTATAAAGTGAGTGTCTAAACTTACATAATAAGACAAGAAGTAATTATTTCTGCGTGTCTGTAGAAGAAATTCGAAGCGCTAAGCAGCAATGAAATATGTTACAGAGGTACTTTATCTCCCCGAACAATGCACGTTGGAGATCTTTTTTTAATTTAAAAACTTTTCTTCGAACAAACTTTGAACCAAACCCTTTAGGCAATTCCTTCAATATTAATTAATTAATTTATTTTTAAATACATCAATTATACGATGCTTTCATTTTTTATTTTCTTATTTCGCCACATCGGAAAAATTAAGATTATAATAATGCTACAGTTTGACTAAAATATGGATATATGTCTCCGCATTTAGAAAAAATATTAATTAGTTTATTTTCTGATGTTCTGTTAATTATAACCCAAAAGTATAAAAATCGAAACTTTTGATCGTCTCTCTCCGTTTTGCTGGGTGGTGCTTAGGAGAGAAATGTATATATGCGCATGCGTGGAAAATAGTTGAGGGCAAATACACTAGTGTTGAAATGAAAGGATTTGGATTTAAAAGAAAAGTAGAATGATTTTGTTTCAAAACAGAGGATTTGGAAATTAAAGGGTATTATATGTATCTGCATTACATAAGTAGCAGTCGTTTATTTAGGACTTGGGCAACGCCGGTAATTCATTCCTATAAATCATAAAATGAAGAAATGGGAAAAAAGTGAAGACATATCCTTTCCAATGTACTAGGAAGCAAAGTTCTATGAAAAAATTTTGGACGGAAAAATTAATCCATGTATGAAATGTCATTAAATTCTGAATTTAACTAAGTACAGTAACCAACAAAATTAAACATAATATAATTTTCTGAGCCAATAAAATGATAAAATCAGATGATCATTTTAGAGACAAATGGGTTTCATTAATCAGTGCGCAAAAAATGGAACGCATATGAGAACCACATGCTGGCGGAAAGTAATAAACAGTCAATTACAAACCACTGCTGGATGAGTGATCATCAGTTTGTTAATTCAAAAGTTCTCATCAGTTTTTTATTTGGCTTTTCTTTAGCCTTTCATATCAATAAAAACTTTACCAGATTGTTGATTGAATGATTTGTTTAAGAAACATTTCGAGTTACGTTATAATCATGCTTATGTCCTGAGTTACGTCGTGATCATCATATTATCTATCCTTCTTTCAAGATAAATTTTCTGTTTCTATTTGCCCCAGTGCCATTGTTTTTACCTAATTTTACTTCTCTTTCGCCTCACCAGGTAATGCTATTATAGCTGTTTTAAAGCATTTGCACTGATACGTGTTCTTACTTGTATTTCACAAAACTTGACTTGTTTCCTTAAATAAAGTAATGCTGTCGCTCTTTTGTATTTGCATAACATGATAGCAGAAACCCTGCTCTAGTCATGAATGGAATTTCATTGCATTCTCTGGTTTTAAATAAATGAATCTATTGTTTCATTGCTAACACTATTCTAATCAAATTATCCATTGTTTCATTGATTCTAATTAAAAAATCCATTGGTTCGTCAAAAATCGTTCTACCGAGAATTTTCAATGAAATTAGCAACGCTCTTTCTATATACATTTGACAGTATATATTTTTATAAGATTGGTTTCTATTAGTTTAGTAGTTTCAGAGATGCCTCAAAATACTGTAAAATCTAAAAGCATACTGAAGATGACACGTCCAAATAATTAAACGTGAAAAGATAAATTTGAGCTTATTGAATCATTTTTGTCACAACGCATCTTTGTAACAAATATGATATCTGTCGGTAAAACATTTTTGGGGACTAACTTGTTATATGAATTCGCGGAATGACTAATAAATAGACGAAGCAATGAAAAATGTTTTTCGTCATCGATGTATTTTAAAGTGTCTCTCTTTTGGGAAGAAAAATATTTTAGGCTTCCCCTGCCTAACAAAACCCTTCCCTTTAGTGAAGGAAGTAACTACAGTCACAGTTAGTCGTAATTACATACTAATCAAAAAAGTGTTTTTGTTTTTCATAAAAATATAATATTTTAATAAACAAAATAGATCGTGCAACAAAACAATAATATGCATATAAACTATAACTTCTTGTGTTTGCATATTTGAAAGGAAAGTCCCTACAGTAAGTACATTCCTCCTCCTGTATTTTTTTACGAAATACTTTATAAGAATGTATTATCTTGAATTAATATGTTTGTATAATACAACTCCGAGTCAAAAAATTAGAATAATCGAAAAAATGAATTTGGAAAAAGGCTTTTTATGTATCGCGTATACAAAAAGTAATATATGAGAAACTTCATAATGCAAGAATCTACATAATTTGTTGAATATTTTAGCCTAAAAATTAGCGAAACCTATACAAAAATGTAAATGATTATTCAGACTTGGATTAAATCAAAATAGTAGAATAATATTTACGTGGTTCAAAATATTAGAATAATGCTATGTAAATCACCTTATTTTTGAAAAAATCAAAAACAGTGATTGCTTAATATTTTGCAGCATCACCTGTACATTTTGTAACAGCACAAACTCTATTTGGTAAGTTAGTTACAAGTGCTTCACCTTAGTTAGTTACATGTGCTTCAGTGACCATATCGATTTTATGCTGGAAAAAAGGATCAACTTTGTTTTTTGGCCCAATTTCTTGAAGTCTTTTCTTTAATATTCTCCATAAATTCTCGATTGGATTTAAATCCGGCGAATTAGCCACCCAGGGAAGTACGTTAATTTGGTGTTGTGTAAGCCAGTCCGTAGTGGAAAATGACCTGTGACAGGATTTTAATTCACGTTGGAAAAAAAATCGTCACCACACAAATTTTCCGACGATGGTATCACGAAATTATCAAGGATTTCTTGATATATCTGAGAGTTAATCCTTTCGTAAGTGACACATAGCCTTCCAGCTGGATGCTAATTTGACTGATCGCTTCATGCATTCCTTGCAATATGCTTCTTGCTTCATTCGCCATACACAAACACCTTGATCACCATATGATACACCGAACATACACTCATCACTCAACAATACCTTTTTCCAATCATCCACACACCCCATAAAAGTGTTTTTTTTGCACCACTTAACTTTGTCACTTTTTCTGTTTACTAGTCATGAGAGGCTTTATCTTTGGTACACGAGAATGAAATCCAAGTTTATGGAGACGTTTTAGTATTGTAGATTTACACACATCAACACCGTGTTTTTTCCACTTCGGATGCAAATACACTTCTAAAACTATTTTTCTTAGCAATAATCTTTAGCGTTCTATCATCTTCCGGAGTTGTTTTTAGCTATTCGCACACTCTTCTTCAGACGATTGTTTTCAAAATATCCATCGTTAAGATATTGCTTTATTGCTCTAGTAACACTTGATTGAGAATATTTTATGTAACTGGTGATATATTACTGATTACTTCCTTATTTATGCAAATCAATAATACGATTCTTTGTAAACGCCATTATGCCAGATGAACGACCCATGTTTCACACTAAATGAATAAACAAGAAAGATCACTCATGCTTAAAGCATTGATTATGAAACACTTTCCAAATTCAATGCGATTTTATTTAAACAAGTCTCAAATACAATACATTCCTCGGTAATATTTAAACCTTATCACAAAACTACATTAATTTATTATATTTGAAAACTTAAACCTTCATTGAAAAAGATGAGCAAGAAAACAAGAAAGGTCAATCATGCATAAAGCATTAATTATGAGACACTTTCCAACTTCAATGCAATTTTATATAAACATCTCTAAAATGCGAAACATTCCTGGGTAATATTTTTAAAATTATCACAATACTACATTAATTTATTATATCTAAAAACTTAAAACTCCTTCGAAAAAAATGAACTTCAATCAAATGACGGCATTGAAATATAAATTGCTTGGTTTAAACATCTCTAAAATGCAATACATTCCTCGGTAATATTCTTAAGATTATCATAATACTACGATAATTTATTATATTTGAAAACTTTACCGAAAACAACTGACATTCATTCAAATGACGTCATAGAAAAAATAACACGCCTGGATCTCTCTATAAAAACATTTCATTCATACATTTTTCCATTCATTTCATTCCTCACAATACTATAATAATTTATTTTATTTATAAATTAAGACCATGGAGCTACAAGTAATTAAACTCTATGCTTATAACTTCATGGAAAAAAATCGTCCTTCTCTTTGTAAAAGCAATGAATATTTAATTCATATTAGCTATGCAGACTCCGTGGGTTAAATAATTGGGTGTTAAAGAAATACAACAATTCTAATACAACTCATCCTACATATTTTGCTGTTTATATCTTACATAAGTGAAAAATAGGCTTCGTTGTAGAAATAACCAAATTCGGATGATCATTTAAACGTAAATATATTGGAATTGCGTTGTTTTAGTATGTAGATGCACATAATTTAAGCAAAAGTAAAGTGGTTTTAGGACGGATACAACACTCAATATGAATTAAAAAGAACTTTACAAATCACGATTTTGAGACAAGATGGATGCCATGTATCATTTTGAAGTGGGTCATGTGATCTTTTCATATCATGGTCACGTGATCGCTTCATATAAGAGGTGTAATTAATATTTTAATTTTTATTTGAAATACTACTGACTATTTCGCTGAATTTTTTTTTATATATTTTATGGAACAATTTGAATATTATCTAAAATTTTCGATACATTTTATGAATTTTAAATCCGCTTAAAAATGTTTGAAAAATTAGGTCCCATAGGGCTCAACGTATTTCATTTTTTAAACCCGGGTTCAATCCAAAACTAATTGGGTGATATTATTCATTTATATTCTCATAGGTCCTACTGACCGTCTGAACAACATACTAAAATTTCATTTTGGTTCAGTCATTTTTACGGCAGTTATCGTGATAACGGATAGACAGACAGACAGAATGAACAAAGTCATAAACACTTTTCAACTTTGTTGTAAAATGTTAAAAAGCACGAAAGTCCGGCAGAAGCTAATTTTATGCTTAATGTATGCAACTTTTTAAAAAATTCAGGAAAATTCATAAGTATTCTAATTTTTTGAACCACCTATTTTAGTATTCTAATACTTTGAATAATGAAAATCATTTTTAAAATCTACAATATTTGCTCGAAATTAAAACTTTTGAAGTTTTAATTTACTTTAATAACATGTACATTTATGAAAACATCAACCGTTGTTCTTTTTCAAATTTACTATGCCGAAATGAAGCTAAATGCAATTCAAATTACAAATGAAATGCTTTATTCTAATATTTTTATTCGGAGTTGTACTTGTACAATATAAATATTTATCTTATTTTATGAACTCGTTATAATTTATATCTTTTGTGAAAGAAATAATTATCTACCGTAAAGATTATGTCATATTTAATTAAAAATAATTTTTATAGAATTACTTTTTACTTTATGGTATGAGATTAAATACATCATTTTATATTTCACGCCTTTTTTTCGCACATTGTTTTGTGATTAAATTATAATTAATGAACTCCAAAAATAAAAATACCCGAAAGGTGAGTCTTCATTTGAATTTTTGTTCGTAAATATTCCATACTTTTACGCTCATTTGTATAAAAATCAGTTATCAAAGTGAAAAAAAAATGTATTTTTTTATCAGTTTCAGTTTGCTCTATTTTTCAATGTATAAAATGTATTTTTTATTATAAAAGAATCAGCATACCCGTTCTTCGTACGGAGTATATAATATAAGAAAACTTATAATTCGCAATCATGTGCAAATTCTGTTAAAATATTAAATTTATTGCTCCTAAAGAGAAGTTTAAGAATATATGTTCTCACTATGCAAAATTATCTTCACGGGCAGATCTGAAGAATAAAACATCCTGGCCCATTTAGTAAGCAAATATACAAAAAAAAATATAAAGGAATTGAATCAATATATGCAACCCCAGACTACTTATATTGTCGCAGATTAGAAAATATGGCAGTGTGTTAGTAGAAGATTACCCGTATTACAATATAAGTCAAAAAATATTTGCCAAAATAAAACAGGGACGTAATAAATTCAAAATATCAATAATCACCGTACTCTTTATACCAGAAGGTCGTAATTGATTCCAATATATGCCAATATATATCAAAACATATGCCAATATACCTGTACTATTTATATTCTCGTAGATTAAAAGATGTGTATCTGTAGCCGTGTATTTGTAGAAGATTACTCGTACAACGTACAATATATGAGTTTAAACAATTTTTGTCATAATAAAACAATTGCATACTAACTTAAAAATATCTATAATCCCTGAATCAATAATCCCCGAAAATATCAATAATAATAATGTTTAAACCTGAAGACCGTAATTGATATTATCCAGTCAAAAAGCTATAAGAAAAATCAAATCGATCTCTTCTAAAATATATTTTTATATCCATTTATTTATTATTCAAATCGAAAAAATAATTATTAAAATTAACAGACAGATTTAATTTAATTGTATTTCTGAGTACCATGATATAAGATAGAATCTTCCTCATAAACTGCGAAATTAAATAACCATTTTGATTTCTGTATACTTTTCATTGTTCAGTAAAAACTTGTTTTAAATAAACCATTGAGATAGATCTTCCCTTTAAATCATGTTTCAAACAATTCATGTTTTCAGGAAGTGACTAATACATGCAAAAAATCTCCCATCAAACTCAGAGATTAAATTCACTTTCAAACGATTTTCAAGCTTTTCGTTTGGATAAACCACGGAGTTAGAGAGTGGAACTCCTAGGAAAAAGTTTCGTTTTTCATTAATATCTCGACAACCCCTGGTTTTAGATTCTCGAAACTTGGGCCAAATTTATGGGAGTTTATTTCAAGACTATCCACAATATTTCATCAAATTCAGTTCAGTCTTTCTCCCGTGATGGTGAGACAAACGGAAATTTTGTTTTTTACTAATATCTCGAGAACGTAGAAACTCCATAGACTAAATTTTAAGTGGGACTATTTCCAAGCTACCCAAAAAATTCCATCAAATTCGGTTCAGCCGTTCTCCCGTGATGACGGGACAAACAGAGAGACAGACAGACAAAGAGACAGATTTTCAATTTTATATATATAGATAATACGCTAAATAGGTTAGCAGCAGGTCAAGAAGTCAACAAAATGGATATATTCAATTGAGTTGTGTTAATATGTACTATTTTATTTCCTTTTAAATATATGCAATTTCGTCATTGGTATTGTGTGTTTACATTATGCAGTACATGTGAGATAGGGAGTTGTAACCAAATAACATATATGTAGTTTAAAACTTCACTTGCAAATACTTAAGTTTATGTATGACTGCATGTAATCTAATCAGTATCAGATAGTAAGAATGCATGGAATATTTTTGTGACCTTCTGTTCATAAGACGTTTTTTTTTTTAAATACTTTGTTAGTATTTTTGATTTCATTTACTTTTACCTAAGTTGGCTTAACAGATTGGTGACACTGTTTAGTTCGATACATTTTGAGGATTTGTGTTCCCTTACATCAGCCATGTGCAAATTGTGGCTTGTTGGTATTAGTAATGTGACTCGCATATGTTTAAACGAAACGCTTCATGAAGCAACAGCTGGTGCAGTAGGATTGCTTATGGAGTGGAATTGCTAGTGAAATAAAGATAATGATGAAATGGAATTAATAGTGAAATAAAGATAATGATGAAATGGAATTGCTAGTGAAATAGAGATAATGATGAAATGGAATTGCTAGTGAAATAAAGATAATGATGAAATGGAATTGCTAGTGAAATAAAGATAATGGTGAAATGGAATTGCTAGTGAAATATAGATAATGATGAAATGGAATTGCTAGTGAAATAAAGATAATGATGAAATGGAATTAATAGTGAAATAAAGATAATGATGAAATGGAATTGCTAGTGAAATAGAGATAATGATGAAATAGAATTGCTAATGAAATAAAGATAATGATGAAATTGAAATGCTAGTGAAATAAAGATAATGATGAAATGGAATTGCTAGTGAAATATAGATAATGATGAAATGGAATTGCTAGTGAAATAAAGATAATGATGAAATGGAATTGCCAGTGCAATAAAGATAATGATGAAATTAAATTGCTAGTGAAGTAAAGATAATGATGAAATTGAATAGCTAGTGAAATAAAGATAAGGGTGGAATGGAATTGCTAGTGAAATAAATATAATGGTGAAATGGAATTGCTAGTGAAATAAAGATAATGATGAAATGTAGTTGCTAGTGAAATAAAGATAATGATGAACTGGAATTGCTAGTCAAATAAAGATAATGGTGAAATGGAATTGCTGGTGAAATAAAGATAATGATAAAATGGAATTGCTAGTGAAGTAAAGATAATAATGAAATGGAATTGCTAGTGAAATACAGATAATGATGAAATAAAGTTGCTGGTGAAAGGTTGCTAATCGTTGGTGCTTGCAATGTGATTCGGGTACGTATTAAGCGGATGGTTCCTGAAACAGCAGCTAGGAAAATAAGATTGCTGGGAATAGAATTGTTGTTGGTGGAACGGAATTGTTTCAGCTTATTGGTACTTTTAATAAAACAGGCATTTGTATTTAGGACAAATGGTTCTCGAAACTTCAGGTGAAATTTAGGAAAACCAAGCCTGAAAATGCAGCATAAGTCTACATCTCCAACAGAGGTTTGAACGCTGGGTTTTTCCAGAGGTTGTTCCAAACTCAAAATATCCTCGCTTAAGAAAAGTTAAGTGGCTGAAAAGCGATTCACTGAGAGAAAGTCGAGTGACTTAAGCATTCGGAGCAACATATTCAAGTCTTAATCCTTGTTATCGTTGATAAAATTTATCAAATATAGAAACCATGCACAACTCATGAACGAATATTTTGCGGCCTTATTTCGTACAAGCTACTCTGGGAAGATGCAAACCATGTCCGGTGGTTTCACTCTCCACTGAAATATGATCTGTATACTTAACGCTTAGAGTAAAATAAATTGAATACCATATTAATATCTAAAATTTAATTGTCACTGTAGTTTGCAATTTATGGCAGCTGTTTAAATTAATATATTTTTATATTCAGTGTTTTACTATATATTTTATAGTATGGTCATTTTTATTCACTATTAAGATGTGAACGGTTGAGCACATTATAATGATTATGTTGCAAGTTTTTAGAATTTCAAAATCCCAGATGATCGTTGCAGAATATAAATTCTTAAATTATATATATAATATTGATAAATTTCTAATACAAAGTTTAGAATTTTTGAAGAATATTATAATAAACGTTTAACCAATATTCACGCAATATGTCCATTGAATTATTTTACATTACGTGCTTTTGTTCAGCAAAACTTCTGAAATATGTGCTTTTTAAAACACATACAAATGAAAAGTCTGAAAATAGACATAATAGCAACTTTGAGCGTTACACACAAATAGAAAAAATCTACAGTTGGCTTTTGTGTTCACACAAGAAATGAAAATGTGCTCTGTAAAATATATTTTTCTATCAAGTCATGAACGTCCTCTGAGGTCGAGAGTAGGTTTTTAGAAATCTTTTTTTATGAATAGACCAAACGGGAAGTTTACTATTTTCAAAACTGTGATGAAACATTACTGTGGATATCCATACCTTATAATTGTTTATTTCATTGACTGAAAGTGCTTCAAAAGATATACATTGATTATACTTATTAGTACTTAGATTTATTGACTATTCATTATATTTATTGACTAATTAGATTTGTTGATTTATAAATTACATTGGTTAAATTTATTGACTATGTTACAATACCAGCCACAGTTGCCAAAACTTGATATTAAACTACATGAAAAATTCCGATACTAGTGTGATTTCTGGTTGAAAAGGTGCTGTTTTTGATTGAGTGGTAAGAAGTAAATGAATTGTTATTAACAGATGAAGCTTCCAAGATTAATACCTGTAGTCTCTACGCTATTTTTAGGAAATGACAAAATCTGATGTTTCAATACTTGACAACCAAATAATGAAATATTATCAGTTAATTTTAGAAATTCAATGAATGCACACTGCTATCTTTAAAATAATAAATGATTTGTTTTAAAAGGAAAAAGAGATTTTGTAGTTTTAGTTCCTCATTGGGGGATATTTCATGCCTTGACACCAGCAGTTCTGGAGATTGCATTGGTACTAACAATTTGAGATAATTTATTAAGATAACATAATAGCGAAATGGAACTGAAGCGGAAATAAAAATGATATTATAAACCAGTAACATTTTTAGTACTACCTTAAAGAAAGAATACGTATGCAAATTACGTGACATCAATTGTTTCGAGCGGGTTTGGATCCTCTTTCTTTAGGTCAAACCAATGACTTTGGTTAACAAAAGGCAAACAAGAACTGTGCATTTGTTAAGTATATACTCTGTTTTCCGCTGATGAAGGGGGATCTATAAAACTCCAACAATTGTTGTTACGTAATTTGCATATATCTGTTTTCTTTAAGGAAGTACTAAAAGTGTTAATCTCACAAACAGCAGTTTTATATTTTGCGACTACAGATCGGGTTTTAGGTAAAACACGAAATGCGTTACTATTATTCATGCGTATATAAAAGAGAAAAAATAAGCACGAACAAATAGTAAAAACACATTTTTAAACTGTGATATAGTCTTGCAGAGGAATGCATGCCATATCTTTATCTACCCCTACAATTTCCTTTCCATTACTTTCTTACAGCTCTTCGAACTTGTCCTGGGAGGAATCCACAATAACATTCAGGGACGTTTACTTTCTCATCCGTAGTATTGGGAAATTATTGTTTTCATAAAAATTTTCGATTTCAAGATTTCAATGCCAATATGTTCCAAGACCTTCTGAACACGTTTTGACTATATTTTTGGAGTGATGTCCCTCTGTCTGTGGTCGATTTTTATGTACCTGATAGTGGCCAAAAATATTAATGAATTTTTACGAAACTTTATATACCGCTTTGTTATCAAAAAATCTGGAACTAGATAGAATTTTTTTTAATTCGGCCAAAAATTTCAAAATTTATTTCAAATTTTATATGTTCTTAACATGGCAGGATAGGACAAAATTTGTAATAATCATGCATAAAATGTCTTGTTTATGGTTTATTGATCACGGGACTTTATAGTTTCAATCATTGTTGTGAAAAATAGCCGCGATAAATGTTTTGTCCGTGACGTCATTAACCCCCTCGGAACGGGGGGATTCCTCGCCACCCCCCCGCGGGGTACATTGTCAAATATGGTATCAATCGAAAGGGTTTTTCAAGCCCTTGAAAGGGAAAGGTAATAAGCTATAATTGCAATCATTTGGACCCATGATATCGATTTTTCAAAAAATTTCTTGCAAAATTTGAAAAAACAAAAAGCTAATGAACCTGGATTCTGGTATGCGAAAGTCGAAATGAGCCACGCTTCAGTTAATTTCATCAAAGCTAAGACCAAATAATTTCACTTGAAACAGCTACGGTTGCTTACTTTCGTTTTTAGATCGCTGTCTTGAAACTGTTAAATATTTGGTGTGCTTAGTAAAGAAAAGCATCCTGACTAGTTTTTTTTATTTAAAAATAAAAAGCCGATCGAAATACTTAGACGCATGTTATCAGTAAAGTTTTACACTTAAAGGCACTTTCATGATGATTGTACGAAGGGTGCCCTGACATGCCTTTAGCTTCATATTTGGAAACATGCGAAAGCCGAAGAACATGTCAACACATTTTATAATATTTTATTGTAATAAAATAAATTTAACGTTAAGCAAATGAGCTAGCTCAATGGTTCTTAAAAAGTATGATAACATAAAGCAATTAACGATTAGGTGCTTGGTGTCGTGTCCATTAGGTTTTAAATAGGTCCGTTAGCAGATGAAGACAGCCTTTGCAATTTGAATGATTAAATCTGAGTATAGTTTTTCCTGTAGAAATTCGTCAATATTCTGCAATGCTGCTGTAATGACTGGACAGGGGAAAATATGTTCTGGGGATAATTTTGTTTCTGGGCAATTTATACCATAACTATAAGTTCTTGTTCCGTCGCTGTTAATTTTCAATCCTCTGTGATGACAAGTTCATAGTCTTGAAATCGTTTTGTTAATTGGTCTGTCTTTATTAATTTCACAGACCAGGACATATTTTTAATGCATTATTCTTTTAGACTGTATCTTACAATTGCATTTGTGAAGTAGGGGGTAACAGGATTTGTTCTATTTTTATTGAAGTGCCTGGCTGCTTTGGAGACATTGTCCTCTTTTTCATTGTCCGCAATGTAAACGTGGGCCAGCATCCATTGCAAAGTGCACTTTCCCCCGAGATGGTTAATTCTGTCAAGGAGGAGGTGGATATTTTCAGCGATCCGTGAACATTCCAGCTCAATTGCTTCTAAGGCAGCTACGGAATCACTAAAGATTATAATACCTTTTGCCTTATTAGTATATGGTATGTATAAATACAGAGTTAGTGTTTTCTGTATTGCAATGATCGCACAAGTGAAATTGGACGGTGTGTTACATGCGTCAATTTTGCGTTGCTTTCTCTGATCATAATGTAGGATGAGGAAAAAGCAATAAATAAACTGGATTTATAATTATGAGATAGGCTTGCTGTAAGTGTGAAGACGTATATCGTTGATATAAACCACAAATGCACTGCCGACCTTAAGGTCGATTTTTAACCAATCCGTGTAGATTGAATATCCGTTATCTTTCTTCTGTTCCATGTCTCAATTCAACTCTCATCGAGTTGATGATAATACTAAAGTATCCAATGCATATAGTTACTGGAAATCAGTTGAATACACTAAAGCTAATGGATTAACTTCATATATATGACGACTCCAGGTCGGCATTAATGACACTTAGTTCTCTAAATGGAAACAGTGAGTGGATTTACAGACTTAAAATAAGAAATTTTAAATTGTAACACTAATATAAATCTACATTGGAGATAAATATTCCCATATTGGAACAAGATGGAACCGAAAAGCAGACTAACAGGCAAAAGAAACTTTAAACCTCACTGATATTAATAAATAATTCAAGTTAACCATTAAACAAGTTAAAAACAATAGCAAGAGTTATGAGATAAGATAGGAAAAAGTCGCCCAGTTTATGACCGCAGCGCAAAGGCGTCTAAAAATCCCGTTTTTTGAAGACTTTAATTTAAACCAAGTACTGACTAAGATTTAAACCAAATACTGACTAAGATTTAAACCAAGTACCACGCTGAAACCTATCAACAACGGTTCTTTGGCAAGGATTCTACTTGCTTCTGCAAAGCCATTGGCACTATCATTCATAGTATGAATGCGAAATGTGGACGTGAATTCGGAATTCGTTTTTCCCTAAAAACTTTGAACACACTAAAAGAGACTCGCTGGTGTACGATGGGGATGTGATAGAGACACCCTCAACTTGACCTATAATAAATATATAAAACCTATTCTGACATATTGCTCAGAAACCCTGATTACATGCAGTAAAGAAATTATGAATAGGATTGAGGTATTGCAGAATGAGGTTTTGATAACTGGTGCAGTTAAAACAACTCCCATACTGGCAATGCTTCATCTGACCTATAATATTCCATTAGAAAATGTTTTTCAACAGAAGGCTTTAAGTTTATATAAAAAACTAATTCGATTACCTACAATCAACTATTGGAGGAATCACAATTTACTCCAAGGAAGAAGATTAAAGACTCAAGACGGGGTACTTCAGAAAATCATGAAATTAAAGATTGAGATGGATTTACCAAATAAACCAGAAATTCTGCCTGGCACTATTGACCCTATGTTATCGGGTGCAATGGGCAGAATACATCTTGTACAATAAGTACAAAAGAAAAGCGCAAGTGATGTCCTGAGGGCATAGGCCTTAGAAATTATCTCACTTCTCTACCCTTTGACGAACTGGATACATATTTATACTGATGGGTCCCAAATGGTACATGAAGAGAACGTCGGGAGCGGTGTTTACTCGGACATGTTTTCATATCGTGTATCTCTTGGTCCACATGCATCTTCCTTCGAAGGTGAGGTTGAGGCCATCAGAATAGCCACACAACATCTATTGTTGAGTACAGAGGTTTTTATTATTGCAGTGATTTTGTCCGACTCAAAGCTTCAATTCAAGCGGTTACCAATTTCAATTGCGTGGATTCTTCAAGAGTTAGAGACTGCATTCTGAATCTGAACATCTTGAAAACCAAACAAAATATCATTGTGCTTCAGTGAATCCCTCCTCATTGTGGAATTTTTGGTAATTAGAGGGCTAATTTTCTGCCGAAGGAGGGAACAAGACTTGTTTAATCCCCAAATAGCTCAATTCCTTATATAACTATGACAAGAATCATTAAACATACTATGAAAAATAATTTTGAATCTGTACAGTCGAGGCTAATCTAAAACAAGACTTTGAAGTCTACGCTTAATAAGATCCCCAGTTTTCCGAGATGTCATGCAGTTGCAGCGTTTCGCCCGAAAACTGGTCACGACTGTTTAACTAAATATCCTCATAGATTTAACCTAATATCAAGCCCAAACTGTGTAGTGTGTGGTGCTAACGCAGCTATGGACGCTGATTAACTAATGAACTGCCCAGGACTCTCTGGTGACATGTACAAAAGGTATTGGTGTGCAAGGCAGAGGATGCAGACCCTTCAAGCTGTCTGAATGTTTTGCATTTGTGTTTTTGGCTACCGTCCATGTATTTCCTATATTTGTTTTATTGTTGTTATTGTTGCTTGTTCATGTTTCTTGTAATAGTTTTTCTCCTGTATTTTTGGTGTTGTGTATTTTTATACCAGTGAATGATTTGTATCAAGTGTTCCTGCTAGAAATAAAAAAATAACTTTGGGAACGTTACTTTAATAAGATTTTGTAGGAGAAAAATTCTCACGCATTGGTATTGTTGAGATCATGAAGAATATTTTCAATAAAGAGATGATTAATGTTATGTTTTTGGTGTGTGGTGATTAAGTTAAGCCCACAACATTCTCTTCAGTTATTACCAGGTCCTACTACCTGTATTTATGTTTAATGTCTTATTTTTTACTGTTTTATGATGTTAATAAACTGTCTGGTAATTCCTGCCTAAAAGCTGCTTATGTGTAATATAGTACATGATTTATAATTTCATTGAATTTTACTTTGTTGAAATGATGAATTGATTTGTTATTAAATTGCATGAAAATGTACTGAAATTGAAGAAGTACTGCTTTGGGTAAAAATTCCGAATTTGTATTAACAAGATACTGTTCAATAAGGATTTGAATTATGAAATTGCATTGGAAAATGTATGAAGTGCATGTTCTTATAAATTTGTGGAGTTTTTAATATTTCTGTTGACGGTAAATATTAAGATGTGTATTTGTTTTGGAAAATGAATTAAAGTTTAAAAACAGAAGATACATTGTATTTGAATTAAGTTAGGATGTTTTATAATTGTTCAAGTGTGACTTTAAAATATTGTAACTTTAACTTATTAAAATGTCAACTTTGAAATCGACGCCTATTTTTGACCCATAAAATATGTGACAACATTTAGATTTCGACACTAACAACCAATTATACTTAAAGGCTAACTTTAAACAATGAACTTAACTTCCCCTCTTTAATCTATCTTTTTAAAAAGGTAGAGATTGCAGCTTATGATACTATATGCTTCAAATAACCTATTTAATAACTGATGAAATAGTTTGATGGTAAAAGCATCCTTTGCATCAAATTGATTTCATATTTAACACCATACTCAATTTTTTTACATTCATCCTTTAACAAACCACCTATATTCATCGGTGAATTGAAATTATATTTTGTTCATATGTTTGTGAGCATGATTTTGAATACACAAGTTTATTTTGCAGGGTACATCGGAATTCGTCCAATATATTCTCTAATGCGGCTGTTACATTTATATATAAGAAAGGAATAAGGGTCTCTGGTATGGTTAACTCGGCCTGACATATGTGGAGCACCGTATTCCCCAGCTGCAGCAATTGCTTTTTTCCAGGGATTTGTAGCAATCCCGTCCGTTTAGTTTTTGGTACAGCTGAGTTACTGTCCTTTCTCATATGATGCATAGATGGAATTTTCCCTATTATTTTGTTCTGCAGGGCTCATCACTTTGGGAAACAAACTCACTGTAGTGAAATAATTTGTTTCGCTGCAAACAGTCAAAGTGAAGTTTTCGTTGTATTTCAAGTGCCGTATTTTACGGTATATTTTGCGTAAAATTTGGTACATTTCTTGTTCGAAATGTGATTCCTTTTTACATATTTGTTAATGTCTTACGTAGTTTTGTAATTAATACTAAATTTAAAAATACCGATTCCTTAATAATATTATACATGTTTATGCCCTAAATAGATTCAATACGCTGGCCTTAATATTCTATTATTTAACGCTTTTCATTGAAAAGTAGATCGCTTTCTCTGAATGAGGTCTTGCAAACCCGTTCTATTATTTTCGTCAGTAAAGTAGCCGCGCATCGTCCGTGGGTAAAGTTATGTTTATGTTTTTAATTGCCCACTGACTACTATGTTTTCTATTTTATTATACAGCCTATATATTACTCATGACTAGCAGCTATAATAAGCCACAATAAACGAAATCAAATCGCAAATGTAACTGAATATAATATACATTTGAAATGTTATTCACACTAAACTAGACCCTTCCGGCCACACAGAAAGCTACCATTAGCCTATGGGTTGGTCGCGTGGTCTGGGTTTTCTACACTAAACTAGACCCGTCCAAACAGTTACCTTACACCTTTCTGGTAGGTCGGACGGTCTGGGTCTCAACAACAACACTAAACTAGGCCAAATTGGAGATTTTTCAACCCGTTGGCCACATTCATCACCACATAAATAAAACTGAAACTGTTGAGTATCAATGGGCTGATATTTTCCTGAGCAATCCTAGTGAAAAAAAGTCAATAACTGATCATTTGCAAAGTACAACTATGAAAATGAACAGCTGATCGGAAAAAAAATCTCCATACCCTTGTTATTCGAGCATCGTTCATCGTAACGCAAATTTAAAATTACCATTCGATTAGGAATAAACGTCCTTTATGAATTCGTGTGCATTGAATTCGCATGAGGCGCCATTTTCATATCTCATTGTTATATTGAAAACCTCAATTTAAAGGGCGACATTTTTTGTTGTTAATCATAATTATTCTAATAAAGTGGGTCATTTACTATTTTACTGAAAGACATCAGTGGTTTACTCTGATATCTCATCTTGTTCATGAGAACGTAAAAATCTCTTCAGCAATCATCTTACGGTGTTTTAAAATGGTTGAATTAATGAACGAATTACCCGAATGATGGAATCAGCACATTATAATAACATTCGAATGTGTCACATTCATGAGATTCCAGGGGCGCGGTAGCCCATTGGTTAGCGCGCTGGAGTTGCACTCGGTAGGCCCGGGTTCGATTCCAGCCACTGCCAAAACTGCCGCCGTGTTCACGCGGAGTACGATCACGTTAAACATGTGGGTCCGTAAGTCCTTCCAAGAGGTTGGTGGTAGGGGAAGGAGGGTACGGTCCCTGTGGATGCCTCCCCCACTGGGTTCCGGTCTAAATTGGGTGGCACTTCCCAGCCGTCCAAACAGTTACCTTACACCTTTCTGGTAGGTCGGACGGTCTGGGTAACAACAACAACAACATTCATGAGATTCCGGCCGTCCAAACAGTTACCTCACACCTTTCTGGTAGGTCGGACGGTCTGGGTCTCAACATTCAGGAGATTAGTTCATCGAATAGATATTTTTACGATGTATAACATTTCTGGTATTTTCTGATAATTCTGATTTTGTGATAAATATCACACTAAACCGCATATAAGCAATTTAGTCTTTTAACGTAAATCTTATTGTAATTCCATTATCACTCAATTTAATTATTCATAATATTTTTATTATACTTTTTTTTTCATTTACTATTTCTTTATAAATATTATATTACCATAAATATTACTATTAATTAGCTATACACTACTATTAAATCACTATTAATTAACAATAATAGTAAATAATAATTCATCATTAGATAGGTTATAGAGTCCAATTTCTAACAATACACGTTTTGACCCTCAATCCCATTCTTATACCTTCGAAGCAGTTGCAGAATTACGTTGATGGGGTTTCAATTTTACTCTGTCATACATAATATTGAGAAAATATTTCTTTCACAAAAGTTTTCGATTCCGGGATTTTAATGCCGATATATGTTTTAAGATCTCCTGAACATGTTTAATCTTTTTTTGGAGTGATATCCGTCTGTATGTCTGTAATCGATTTCTTGTGTACACCATACAGGCCACAAATGTTAATGGATTTTTCCAGAAACTTTATATCCTACTTTGTTAGCACAAAATCTAGAACTAGATAGAATTTTTTTAAATTCGATAGAAAATTTTATTTGAAATTTATTTGAAATTTTACGTTTTTTTAATATTTTCACATAATTATTCATAGAAGGATTTATTTACGGCTTACTAATCACGATACTTTATAGTTTCAGCCATTGTTGTAAAAAATGGTAGCGATAAAAATTTTTATTCGTAACATCATTAGCCCCCTCCTGGAGGGGGCAGGTTTTTCTCCCTCCAGTAAGTACATGATCAAGTATGGCATCAATCGAAAGATTTTTTCAAGCCCTTTAAAGTGAAGGGTAATGCACTGTAATTTTAATCATTTAGGCAAATGCTACTAATTTTTCAAAAATTTTCTTATAAATATCGGGAAAAAAAATTAAAAATGGATTCTAGTATGATAACATCGAGTTGAGTCACATTTCAGTTAATTACTACACTTTTTTACAAAGTTTTACTAAACCTGGGTAAAAAGAAATGTCTGTTATATTATGATTACATGAAAATAAACATCATTTTTTGTTCAAATTAGTCATATTTATATCAACTACGACCCCTAAAATCATTGTGATAATGAATATTTAAGCATAGCGAAATAAGTAGAGGGAGGAAATTGCTGGAATTTTGCATACAGAAGTCTTTAAGAATAGATTTCGATTACAATATGTCTAGATTCCTAATCATATTTTTTTTCTAAATATTAATTTCATAGTTCATATTTGATACAAAAATGTTTTAAAAAATAAAACTCGCGTAATTCTGTTTGGGTTGCTTAATAGTAACGTAATATAGCAAATCAGCGGTAGAAGATATGAATAAAAATTAGGAAAACTAATGTAACGATAGGAGATCAAATATTTGAACACTTATAACTCAGAAACTCTTCATCCGAATGACTTGAAATTTGGCATCGGAGGGTAAATATTGCGTTAGATTCGAAATATGTTTTGAAACTTGGGTGTTGTCATTGGAAATTTCAAAATGTATGCGCGTTTTAATATGAAGATGACTGCTTATGCAAATTTTATGCACAAGAATTTGTAGAGGATGTTATTTCAAATCGATAGGCATCTCTAAATTTGCTCTACGACGAAAAAGGCTCGAATGACAAGAAGTGGTTTTTTTTTCCTTCAACTATGCATTATAATTTAAGTTAATATATTTTGATTTGTTAGTGTTTAGTTAAAAGATATATATATTCAGTAATGTATTGCCCAGTAATCATACATCAAATCGATTTGTAAGAAACCCATTGCACTTCATGAAAACGGCAAGATTTGTATCATATTTTAGCATTTTTAAATCGCAAACCTGTGGTAAGGGATTATTAGCGATTACACCTTATTGAAATTTTTATCAATTTTTCTTTCACAATACGTATAAGCAAAATTTAGGAATTCCGCAACATTAATAAATTATTTTCCAAAGGCGTTATTATGCTTTTTGCTGTCATATATATGGCATAGAATAATTTTGTTCTTTTGAATCTTTTTCACGATTAATTTTTCTTTTTTATTTGCAGTATCATATTTACTATCTTCTTCAGTTTTCTTTAATTACAATACACTTTAGAACAAAATGAAACTTTCTTGTAAATTCCTTTATTTTAGTTTATTGTTTTCAATCTATTGTTGGCAAATATTTTTGTCACAAAGCATCGACCAGGATCATCAATCAAATGATAGCACACATAGAATTCCTATACGTTGCAATAAGCAATAGATAAGTCCCAGTTCCAGAAACCTGCAAAGAGTAAAAAAAAATAATGAATATATATATATCGAATTAAAACTTTTACTTTTCCATAGTGTTGCAGTAATAAGTATGATTCCCTCCAAAATTTTGAATTCTTGTTTATGGCAGGAAAGCACATCTTAAAACTTCCTAAACACATTTTGACATAGGCACACACACGAGTGGATATCTTTCAAAATGTGTTGCGGAGAGGGGGAGGGGGGTTAAACAAGCTTATACGTCAAAATTTTGAATTTGAAAAATTTGGGAAAATACATGTTTTTTCTGTAAGATAGTATTAGAAAGTAAAAACTAGTTTCTGTCATCTCATTTATTCACAACTGAATTTCCAAAAAATATTTTTTTTCTTCATAAAAAAAAAAGAAATCGAAAATATCAATGAAAAAAGTTTACAAGAAATTCTAAATTCGGAACTTCTCGGAAAAGAACATAAAATCAACAGCTTGTCGATCAGTCAGTCCACACCGACATTGAAAAGCGCAGTAAAATATTTCGTCCCTCCCGACAGTGTACGTGACGTGGGTACAAAAGGGGTTCACAAAATCCATTTTAAGGGAGAGGGCAAATAAAAAAGCAGGAATTCTAAACATTGTGAAGAAGCCCACAACATGATTTCCAACTTGAAATTTGTCTATGCGGTATAAACTTCTGACACATTATGAGTGCAGTCTCCGAATGTTAAGCAACTTGTGTATGGATAGATGATAAAAATAAAGATATTTGAAATCAGTTTGTGATACCAGAAATTGTTCTCACATGAGACATTTTTATTTGATTATTTATGGTGTCCTTTAAGGAAAAGAAAGCTTGAGTATGGCTGGCGCCGAACTTTACGACAACTTGAACCTTTAGGTCAAATGCTATAAATTTAGGTGTGCCAAGCCACAGGGGCTGAGAGGGGCTGTGAAGTGATGCCATTGGGTTCAGAAGAACCAATGAGCGCCAAGGGGAAGAAGGGCGGATCTACCCCCCCCCCCCCCCGCCGAAGGAACCACAAGTCTAAAACAGATTTGCGAAATGAGCGAAGTGAATATGACCTAGCAGATATGGACGAAAAGAGAGCAGTTATAGACAAAATGAGAGTGCAGTAGCATACGAAAGACAACGAGGAGCAGAAATGAAGATCATACATGAAAAGAAATAAATCACGAATTTTGACTTAAAGTACGAGTAGATCTTGAGTGTCCCGTAAAGGACTCTATGTGCAAGTGCATTATAGTGCGAGTAGGAGCCACACACCCCAGAGTTGTGGCAAGAGTGATGATAAGCCCAAGATTGGAGAGATGATAAGTCCAAGATTAAACTGGAAGGTATGTGCTCTGATTGTTACCGGTCCTAGACACCATCGTAAAACTAATAATTCTGGTCGCATATCTCCCCTTGCTAAAATAATTAAATGAAAGTTGATAATAATTGAAAGTTTATATTGATGAAAATTGGTGTTATTGATAAATTGATGTTGTTAATAAATTATATTGTTTAAGTTTTAAAATAATCTAATCTTTTAATATTAATTAGTAATTCTTTTCAGGACTTACACAAAAGGTAAAAATAATTGGAGGGTTATTGCTTAAACACAACGCACTTATAATCATTAAAATTAAAGATAAACAATTAATGTTAATTGTAAGTCAAACTGTAAGTTCCCTTTTATATTTTATATGCCACACAGTTAACGGTTTTTTAATCCATATTGAAAATAAAGTTTATCAGTTAAATCTTACGTTTTATTCTCGCAACTTTATTGTGTATTAGCGGTTTTACTTATTCAACTTTCCTCAATTTTTATATTTGCATATCGCCGAACTATCAAATGAACTGATGGTTTAACCACCGTTGAGGCCAACTTAAAATATACACAATGCGAAGAAAAGCTCATGAAAAACAAAAATCCGTTATTTTGTTTTAAAATACACAAAAGATGTGAATAGAATCATTATTTACCCATATGTTAAATATTCTACAAAATGTCTTGTATATTCGTATTTGCGAGTATTAAAATAATTGAACTGAACAATGATTTTCATAATTTAAATTCTCATTTTTAACACTTTACAACATAGCTGAAAAGTGTTTATGTCTCTGTTCATTCTGTGTGTTTGTGTGTCTGTCTGCCCGATCGCACGATAATTGCCGTAAAAATGACTTTATCAAAATGAAATTTTAGTATGTTGTTGAGACGGTCTGTGGGACATATGGGGATGTAAATGAATAATATCACCCAATTAGTTTTGGATTAATTACTCGGGTTGAAAACTGAAATACATTGAACGGTATAGGACGAAATTTTTCAAAAAAATTTTAAGTGAAGTTAAAATTCACAAATTGCTTCGAGCATTTTAGGAAATATTCGAATTACCCCATAAAATATATAACAAAAATATCAGGAAAATATGTTAGGCTTTTTTTTAAAATAAAAATTAAAATAATTACACCCATATAATATGATAATAATTACACCCATATAATATGACCGGCCGTCCAAATAGATGCTCAAGTCCTCAGGACGAGCCGGACGGTCTGGGTTTTCATCCATATAATATGAAGACATTACGTGATCCACTTCAAAATACAATATGGCATCCATCTTTTATATTTAGTGTTGCATCCGTCCTAAAACTACTTTATTTTTGCGTGCATTTATATTCTGCGCAAACGCAATTACAATATTTTTGAGTGTATAATATCATCAAACTTTTATTATTTCTACAACGAAACTTAATTTTAATGGATACAGAATGTAAACAAGTGATTTCAAGATGAGTTGTATAAAAATTCCTGAATTTTTTCACGCAAAATTTATTAACTCTGGAGTCTGGTATAAAAGTGTATGAATGAAATATGCACTGCTTGTACATGGAGAGCCAGACGATTTGTATTACGAAGACGTCATTTGAATAAATTTCATTTTCTTTTTCGATGAAGTTTTAAATTTTCAAGTAAAATAAGGAGGTCACTTTACACATTCGTAACAATATTCAGCTATATTTATGAAACTTACCAAATTCATTTGAGAAGTATACATAATCGCCGATAAAAGTGAGAAATTCTGGCATATTTATCAAATTTACCAACTTCGTTTGGGAATTATGCAAAATTGCCAGTAAAAAGGAGAAATTTATCAAACTTACCAAGATGATTGGTGATTAAGCATAATAACCGGCAATTGTGCATAATCTCCGATTTATCACTTTTACCGTAACATATATAATATTTAAAGGTATTTTCAAAATTTCGATGTACGACCAAGTTTTCTAAATTACCGTCAGCGAAAATTTCAGCAATGCTACACTGGTTTTTCATAATATCAACCAATGATTTCTGGAGAGTTTTATTCGCGGTTATATGTTTTACCAATTTAAATTAGCTGTGACGTCTTTCAACGCAGCTTCCTGGATTGACATTGCTGAAGACGTCAACCTTACTTATCAAACTAAATTATTTATTATATAGAAAATATTTTCCAGAAATTATTGGTAGATATGGCAGTAACCAAATATTATAATATATCTTATCTTTTCGTAATCTCCATCTTAAGGCGGCATATATCGAAATGAGGTTCTAGCAGCAAGTATGCGCGGGGTCAGGGGCGCGGCCGGGGGCGGAGTCAATATGAAACGTAAAACCCATACATCACTCCCCTTGCACTCCATTCTTTTTTCTTCTTTTCGCTACAATATTACTGGATATAATTTTTTAAACAATTTGAAGTTATTTGATGTATTTAAGAAAGATGATGTTCATTAGTTTGCTATTTATGTGATCGAAACACGGAGATTCATTTGTTTTTGTTTTCATCGTATTTTGGATAGAAACATTTCTATGAAGTAAAGCATCTTTTTCTATTTACATATGCATAATTATCGAAACTCATTCAAACTACAATTCATATTTGAGCACATAATTTAAATATATCTTAGCGTGCTGGGTATTTTTCTTTGGATTAGGTGGATTTTAAAGCATCTGATTTATTGTAAATGTATCTTGCTTGCATTTTTAAAATCATTGTAATCATCATTATTATTTTGTGTTGAATTCGAGTTCCTTTTACTTTTAATTTTTTTAAAACATATTTAAAGCTTGCAAACATGAATTTCAAATATTTTTATTCTGTTTTTAATGTTTTATTGCTACAATCACAAATGATAATTAGTAAATAGTATTGCATGATTCATGTAGTTACAATATGTCGCACCTACCTAATATATCACCCACTGAATTTTATAAACAATGGACCCCACTATAACCCTTTAATCTGTTGCTTGTAGTACACTCCAAAATATTTAATTTAATATACCATTAAAGCATTGATAGATATACCACTTAAAGCATTGATAATCTAAATTACTTCATAAGAATACTGATGTAAATCTGAGAATTGATTTAAACTTTTATGTCAACTGCCTATGATTAGGTGAAACTTTCTCAAGAGTTTAAATTTAAATAAATTAGAAACCGGTTACATGGTAGCACTTAATATGTCAGTCTCCATAGAAGTTCACATTATTGTGGCATATATAAAGTTTTCTTGCTGCCATTGCAGTTATTAACTATCCCATGTTGATAACATGTTATTTAAAAAAAAATAAAAATATACCTTACTTCATAGTACATTATACGAATACGTACTTAGAATGTTAACGATATTGCACACAAATATTTGTTCAGAAATTATTTTAAAATTGTGATTTGTGTACAGGGATCAATGAAAGTAAAAAATACAATTTTTTTTTTCAAAACTATACTAAAAATTTACATTCATGATGATTTAAAAATAATTATATGCATCCTGAGATTGTTATTTAAAAACATGATATCAATTTCATACATATATTTGCAGACATAGTTAGAGATATGTGTCGGTAAATTTTAAATTTTTATTTCATTTTAATAAATTGGAAAATCATATCTTTTTACTCTGCTTTCTAAAAAGCAAGTAACTTTACAAGTCTTTGATTATTTAGTTTTTTAATTTTGTGGAGGACGGCTCAGTCGCGAAGCATGATAAAAGAAGTTGGGAAGGCAGAAAACCGGAGTCCTAAATTTGTAAATATTTCGTGATATATATTTTAGCTATGTTACATTTAAGACTCAAAGTGGTGCCGGATTATAAGATGCCGCACTAAAATGGGGTAAGAAATGAAAAAAATGAATTTAAAGCAAAATATTGAGCAATAAATATATTTTTTCCAAAAGCATTACACAGTCTGGATTACCCGGCCGTTCAAACGATTACCTTACACCTTTCTGGTAGGTCGGACTGTCTGGGTCTCAACAGTCTGGATTACAATCTACAGTACGTGAAAAACATTTAAATTAAATTTATATATTATAAAGTAAACTTCGATAAACAGAAATCTGCATACAAAAGCATTTAGTCTATTACAATAAATATACCTTAGTACAGCTGAAAGGGCCTGAACATAGCCGCCGACAGAAATTTTGGGCCCCGTATGCAACAAATGTGCACTCCTCCCTATTTTATAAATTGTTGATCTATTTTCATAAATGATTTAGGCGACACACGGCCCTGGTGGCGGAACAGTCAAGTTGTTAGAGCACGGGGATTGCACTCGGATGACCCGAATTTGATTTCAAGCTCTGCCCAAACTGTCCACGTGTTCATGCAGAGTACGGGAACGTTAAATATGCGGGTCTGTAAGTCCTTCCGAGATGTTGGTGGTAGGGAAAGAAAGGTACAATCCCTGTGGAGGCTGCCCCCACTGGGTTCGGTCTAAATTAGGTGGCACTTTCTTGTCATGTAAACAGATACCTTACACATTCGGGTAGGCCGAGTGGTCTAGGTAAAAAAAAGGAACCTCTCGGGTCCCTATGCAAAGTATTCTTTTGTTTTACCTATCAGCGTCTTTGTACGCGACTGCAATGTATGAGACATACGGTGCTATTTTAGGTAATATTTCTTTAGTAATTGAATTACAATTAAATTAATGACGTTTTCTAATTTATTGCAGTAAAACCCCGGTTTTCTAATACAAGCATTATATGCAGAAAAACTTAATACACGAAAAACTCTCCATTTTAATTAGACTATAAAAATCAAGAAAAATATATAAGAAAATAAATAGACCATTTACCAATCATTACTTTTTTACTTGATAAAAGTTTAATTAATTAAAATTCCAAATGTGTTAAAAATGTGTATTCGGATATTACATTCAAGATTGATTTGGTTTCCACAAGAATTTTTTACCTTGGCCTTAAAAATAATCATAACTTTTAAATACGTAAAGAAATAGGAATGTTTCTTTTATTTTAAAATATATATATAATTGTGAGACCTACCTCTAGGTATCGTTTTCAGATTTCAGTTTTTGCTATCAAACAAAAGGCGTAGACAAGTGACGACAATTTTGACAGTTGGTCTAGAAAGTTATGACCCCAATAAATATATTATGTCTCACAAATTACAAGAGTGACTTGGGGCATGAACAATGCTTAGGGCCAGGACTTAAAACAAATGTCATTCGATCTATGACAACAAATCAAACCACGATGCAACATCACACTGAAGAATACCAATGAAAGTAAGAGGGTTGTCATTACTCGAGGCCAAAAGAGGCTGGTGCTAGCAAGAATAGATTAACGAATGAAGCGACTTTTTTTTAATGAGATCGAAAAAGAGATGATTGTCAGATATCAAGGATAGCGTTCAGAGATGACGGTAGCCTGAGTTTAGAGAGATGAAGTAAAAATGAGATCCTGATACCATTGGAGAAAGAATAAGTTTAGATTGATCCGTAAAGGAAATTTGTCTTCTTAAAATCCTTCTTGACCAGGCATTTGAAAGATTTTAGATCATATTTTAAGTGATGGAACAGAAGCAATGTCTCTGTGCTATATTTTGTCAGAGTTCCTCTGCTGTGAATTACCGTTAACTGCACTGCAAGAATTTGATAGGTAACCGAGTCTGTATTAGCTACACAAATCAGAAAAAATCATGCTGATAATACTGTTTTGCGATACACATGCATATTTTCCTCTTACCATACTACCATACTTAAAAATTTATTGTTTATGAACACCGATAATTGCAGACTTGATCCAGAGGTACTGTTTGCTCCACTGGGAGCTGGTTTCTAATATTTGATTTCGATTAAATTTATATTCTGTATTTAATTTGATGTTAGTGAATAATGGCATATATTTTTTTACGGTTCACGTTCGTTTATAAGCAAATTTAAATCGTCCGAATTTTATGAATGCACATATGTATTCCATGCATACAATCATGTATATACAGGGTGTGAAGTAAAGTCCTTATAAGACTAGCAACATTGAAATGGTTGATTATAGACATATACTTCCAATTAGAAAAAGTATGCATATATAATGTATAGATGTTCGATATTGCTTGGATTCGACAAAGGGCCGTATCCAAGAGATGATTGTCAGAAATGAAAATACGACATCGCAATGATTAATCGCAAAATTTATGAAAATACGACATCGCAATTTTTATACGGTCCCCGGATCCTGCCATTGATATTTACAAAATTGAAGTCCTGTTACTAACGATTACAGCAAACTAAATGCCATGCTTCTAACTGATATTTTCGCTGAGATATGTAAAGGTAAATGTCATGACTTAAACCACATTATCTACCCAAGTTTTGGCGGCAAAAATTCTCATTTACGGGACCATCTATGAGATACACAAAGTTAAATAAAGATCCCGTGTGTTGGATAGCGAAAAAACATGGAAACCCTGAAAGAAATAAAGGGTGCAAAGTACAATTATATCTTTAAAACACGTAATAGCGCAATAAAAGTACTATTCCAGTTAGTAGTACCACATAAACGGACTTACACACATCTGTCAACCTCTTTTCAGGTTCAATGTAAACAACGTTTCTGAATTATCAGCTGATCCCTTTCAGCCTGCTCCAAGTGTCAATGTGCGATATCTCAGCGAATCACGATATCTCAGCGAATGTCACTTAGAAGCATGGAATGTGTTTTAGTGTATTCGTTAGCAACAGAATTTCAATTTTGTAAATATCAATGGTAGGACCCGGGGACCGTATAAAAATTGCGATGTCGTATTTTCATAACTATACGGTCCCTTGTCGAATCCAAGACATATCGAACATTTGAACATCATATGCCTACTTTCTCTAATTGGAAGTAGGTGTCTATAATCAACCATTTCATAGTTGCTGGTGCTATAAGGACTTTACTTCACACCCTGTATATATGTGTATGTAGTAGTAGTATATCCCTACTTCGTACGGAATATATAATATAAAGAGACTTAAATTTCATAATTACATGCAAATTCCTATAGTATTCAATATGGCATTATTATTCAAGGCATTCCATTCAAATATTTAATTTAATTACTTCTGAAAAGAACTAGAAAAATATCTGGTTCCGGTGTACAAAATTATCTTCACAGGTCGATTAGAAAAATAAAACATCTTGATCCCTTTTATAAACAAATTTATAAAAAATATGAAATTGGATCATTATATATATACAAAATGAAATCGTTATGTGCTAAAATGAAAGCACTTGGAAATTTGATCAATATATGACAAAATGAAAGCGATAAAACGGTGTTAGAATATACAGGGTGAATTGCACCTAATCTGCCAAAGAAAGGGGGTGATAGAAGAGCCATGTGTAGTATTAAACACCATAGCAACCCTGTCCTATCTCTTACCGTTTCCGAGTCATGGTGGATAGAAGGAAAGTGCGTCAAGTTCGAAAAAACCCAAATTTGTGAGGTTTCTGAAAGGTCTACACGCAAAATAAGTACATCATTGGAAGTAGCAGAAAAAATCCTATAAGATGATACCATTCCCATTAGGATGTCTGGATTTAACACTCCCGAGGTGCCATGCTCGACCCTTATTTCAATTTCCTGTCCGCCTTCATCCTGCTGTTTTGTGAGTTGCAAGAACGAGGTGCAACTTCGAAGAACGCTCATTTCAGTGATGTATTGCAAATAAAAAAGCTAAATTTCTCCTGAACTAAAACACCGATATGGTTTATTGTAGACTCATTCGAAAGCTGGTAGAATGGAAAAGTTTTTGGTAAATTTGACCGATTGTAGCTAGAAGGGTTTTTGCGATATAACCGGTTGCAGATTTTGGCAACATTTCGATTTTGCACTTCGCCAATGTTTCAGCGCTTGTAGCTCGCAGTTAAATCCAGATATCCTGATGAAAATGGTGTCATCTTATAGGATTTCTTCTGCTCTTCCCAATTATGTGCTTAATATGTGTGTAATTCTTTCAGACACATCACAAATTTGTATTTTTGTAGACTTGACGCACTTTCCTTCTATCCACCATAACTCGGAAACGATTAGAAATGGGACAGGGTTGCTATGGTGTTTTATACTGCACATGGACTCTTCTATCACCTCCTTTCGTTTGACAGATTAGGTTCACCCTGTATACCCGCACTACTTTTATTATCTGATTTTTTTTGGATTATCTTTATAGAAATCTGGATTTGTTGAAGCTACCGTTTTGATCGCACAGTCGAGCTGTAGTTTGTCCATCCCGGGCCTTTACGGGGCTTCCTCTCGAGAGAGGGTCGTGGCAGTCAAATTAGTGACGTCACGAAAAACGATCCACGGTTGGCGAAACGTTCCCGTTTGCTCAGATTGCGAATTTAAAACTAGTTTTTAAAAATATTTTAGTATTTTTTTTTCTCTCGGGGAGCGGAGGAGCGGAGGCTCCGTTTAAACTAGCAAACTGAGCGAATGGGATCATTTTGCCAACTATGGATCATTTTTCGTGACGTCCCTAATTCAACTGCCACGTCCCTCTCTCGAGCGGAAGCCCCGGCCTTTAAGGTTAAAAATTAAATGCAGTGTTTTACAGGGTTTTAAAGAGATTATGTTTTGTGAGGAGTTCGCATAATAATTAATATTGTTGATTGACAGATCATCTGCAGACGTCCTGATCTGCAGATGTTGATTGAGAGATAATTGAGAGATGATCTGCAGAGCATGATCTGCAGATGTCCTGATACTCGGATCAAGAGTACTGCAGGCGGGCGAATGGAACAAAAAATTTTATATAACTTAATACACTTTATCTTATGAGAGGCTTAAGTCATAAAATGCTAGGAATCCACTGAAAGTCTTTGGAACAAATTTAAAACCTTCAAGATCTTTATTCGAAATTGATTTATCAGTCAACGTTTCTAAAGTTTATTGGATGGAACATGTGCTGGAGGGAGTCTCTTTGAAATATCAACTTTACAGAAACTTTCTTGGTAAATTGGTCGAGTAAACATGTCATGGATACTCTTTGATAGTTGGACAGACGTCAGTTTGATATTGTTTCCATATATGAGAAAACTCCTTTAGCTTTAGATTTTTGACATGACAAAATATATCTTTAAAAAAACTTTTCACTATGTTTGTTATTTGAAAAATATCATTTTGTGTCCAGATTCCTGTTTGCAGACATTTAAAAGTAACTTTTCAATGGAATATTTATATATTTAAGCAAAAGGTAAAATAAATGCTCAAGTTGCTGGTAAAATTTATGACCATCGTTTTAAGTTTTCTTCAGCAAAAATATAAAAATGCATGTCGATTTATGATCTTGATTTCTTTGACGATTTAATATCCATAAAAAATCCAGTAACTTAGTTAATGACTTGTCTAGTACTCCATGTTTGCCGCGGTTTGGCATAACGCCCTGTAACCCCCTCTTTTCTTCTTTATATTCTTTTGGGGCTCTTAAATGTCGCTTTTATCTATTTTTTTTTACTTTCCCTGCAATACATGGTGATGTATAGGGAAAGTATTGGAATCATGTCGAAAATCGCAACTCGAGTTTTCGACGGATCTACACGTTTCGAGACATCTAGAATACGAAAAAACTATTTTTAGCGTGACGTCTGTGTGTGTGTGTGTCAGTCTGTTTGTCTGTCTGTCTGTGTGTCTCTGCAATGTATGTATCCACTCTAACTCAAAAACTAATGAACCGAATTTCATAAAATTTGGTACGTAAGTCACTTGGATGCGACCCTAGTGCTGATTAGTTTTTGGAACGATTCGTAAAAAAATGAACCCGTCTTTTTTTTGCGAAATGGCCCATAAAAATTTCATTTATCCGCTCTAGCTAAAATACTAATTGAGCAAATTTCACAAAATTTGGTAGATAAGTTACTTATGGGATACTCTGGTGCTGATTAGATTTTAGTATAATTCGGAAAAGAAGAACCCGCCTTTTTATACGAGATGGCTCTCAATAATTTCATGCATCCAATCCAGCTAAAATACTAATTGACCAAATTTCACAACATTTGGTAGATAAGTTATTTGTGGGATACTCTGGAGCTGATTAGATTTTGGTACGATTCGGAAAAGAACAACTTGCCTTTTTTATGAAATGGCCCGCCAAAATCGTTAAAATCTAAAAAAAAATTAAAGTAGTATATGCTCAAATGTATCAATTAAATTCTTGTTTTATACGCAATTTTTGAAGAGGAAAATAATATTACACACTCTATTATACTGTAGGACTAACCGTTCTCAATATATTTGAGATTTCTTGCATTTTTTTACGCCGATTTCGGAAAAATGTCCAATTACCAAATAAAAGCAAAAATTGAATTAAAATGCAAATTTAGTGTTTTTTGGTTCAATTAAACTCAATCTAATAAATTAATAAAGAAATAAAGAAAATATGAATTTGAGTCTGCAGGGAAAGTCATATGCTGCCCGCATCTGCTTTTTTATCTTGTTGTGGCTCATTTATTCTTGTCAAGACTTGATTTGTCTTGTCAGGATACTTCTGTCATATTTTGGTGCGCGCCAATCTTGTTGTTAAATCTCGTTTCGGATTGGCTGGATTGTTCTTCATGCTGCTTTCTGATTGGCTCTCTTGCAATCCAGGTTTGGGTATATTGTCTCCCTGCTACTTTCTTCCGTGCCCATTCCACTTTTAGACTTCGGGTTTACTGGTTCTCTTGTGCACTGACAAAAGGGATCCAGAGTATCATCGAAACAGCTGTATACTGCATTATTGTGTAATTTGTGCTTTTATACGTTGCTCATGTTTTCCTTATTCTTTTCCTGACAATTCAAGGGTTTTAGAAGCAAAAAGAACATTCATTTTTCTGGACAAAAATCCAAAGGAACCACAGCAACAGAAGAGTGGCATTTCTTAACAGAATTGCATACATCAGACCGGGCGTAAAAGGTTTACAAGCAAAAATTAAAATTACGACAAAAATCTGATGTGAGCAGCACATGACTTCCCTTATAAAATGCAATAAATTTACTCCTTTTACAGTCAAAAAATAATGTATAAGATCCACGGAACTGTGTTCTTAACGTTAAATTGTACATTTGGCGATTTTCCCGATGACAACATATAAAATTATTTCTTAGAACCCAATTAACTTATATTTCTCGCAACTCTAAATAGACAATTATCAATATTGATAGCATCCTCAATAAGCGATATAGTTCATATATTAAAATATTTTAATAATTAATTCATCAATTAGGAGTCATTTTTGCAATTTTGACGATATTTTCGTCTATCTAGAGTGAAACATCGCCAAATTGGTGATACGTCGCTACATTATTCGCCAAGTTCGCCAAATGCATCAGGAAGTGTTATAGACAAAAGGCGAGAAAAGCATGTTTTATATACTAGAAGGTATGTATGTCTGTTATATGACGGAATTCACAATTTGCGAAACATTACTTTCTATTTGACGTCATTTTTATCAATTTGGTGACATTCTTGTCACTTTCGCAACATTTAAAATAGCCGCCAAGTGTTTTCGCCAAGCGTTTTCGCCAATCGTTTTCGCCAAGCGTTGCGGACGGATTATATGGGAAAATAATAAGTTATCATTATCAACTGCCTATAATAATATTTTTACTAACTATTACAAAAATACCTGTGAATAAAATAATACGAAATTATATAACATATAGTAAAAAGAAAGTGAAAAAAAAGTGGTTTCATAAGTTGAAATGTGCTAACGTAATCAGTAAACATAAAACTCGTTTATTCAAGCTGAAATATAACAGTGAATGAACGTATGGGCAATTAGGAAGAATATAACAAAATATTAAATAAACAATAGGTGTTAGAAGCTATATGAGCTACTTCATTAACTAAATCAAAAAGTATTAAAACTACTAAAAGAAGAGTTAAACAATAATGAATTAGATCACAACACAAAATGCAGCGCCAGTAAAGTTAAAAAAGCAGACGTTCCTACGTTTCGGAAATTATTTGATTTTCTTCTTCAGGGAAACAAGCTTAGACCTGAGCGGCCAAATAAGCACTAAATAATATTGGTCAGACAGAAAATGACTAAGAGACGAATATATTTGTGCGGCTTAGTGTGACAAAAGTGGAGTAAAACTGTAAAAAATAGAAATTTAAGAAAATACGAACCTAAGAAGCAAACAAAGAAAAATAGATAAAATGCAGAGTATCTGAGCTCAACGTGCGGAACAGAAGCAGATCTAAACAAAAATTGATATGGTCATGCCATGCCTCTGAGAAATATGGTATCGTTCACAAATCATTCACGTTTGTAAAATCATTTGACGTAAAGTCTATGGTCGGGTGGCATCCGGCTGAAATCAGAGCAAAAACTACAAGTGAACTAGCTATGAACAATTTGGAATTAGTTTATAGCTGTTGAAAAGTCCAACTAGGATATGTAATTTTATCTTGGGTCGGATTTCTAGTTCACAAAATGTAGTGATTGTAATTTAGTTATTTGAATATATTTGAACTGATGATGTGAATTTGTTTAAAGAAGATGAACTACCACAAAAATATTTATAACTTAACCATTCTAATGCAATCAGACTAGAGTTGCTGTCACATTTTTATTAAAATATGCTAAACGACAATGGTAAAATAAAACGAAAAAGATATAGAATGAAACTAAATTAGTATCACTAACATTTGCAGAAACTCGAGTTTTTTCATAATTTTATTTAAAAAAGACATATTGACAGAAAGTCGTAAGTATCGGGGTCGAATCACTTGGGCCTTCTGATATCCACCAGCAATTTATCAAACTGAGTTTAATCGAAATTCCAAATCAAGGCTGTACATTTTTTCTTGAAAAATTACCCCTAGTAAAATGTTGACAGATTTTTTTCTTGGTACTTGTGATTGATTGGCGAAGATATCTTGTTTTCGATAAATTACAGTAAATATTTGAAAGCCAGTTTTAAAATAAAACTCTTCTTTGAGACTAGATGATAGTCTACACAACATGATGTGGTATGAAACATTGAATAGTGGATTTTATGTACCTTGGATAGCTTTATGCAGAAAAACGTATTTCTTGATGAAATGAATAACTATTCAAATGATTTAATTCATTACAATGAAATTATCTCCATATATAAAGAAGAAAAGTATGTATGTATGTATGTATATGTATGTATGTATGATCCAACATCACGGGAGAACGGCTGAACCCAATTTGATGAAATTTGGTAGGTAGCCTTAAAATAGCCCCTCTTAAAATTTAGTCTATGTTTCGAGTTTCTAACGCCAGGAGTAGTCGCGATATTAATGAAAAACGAAATTTTCGTTTGTCTCACCATCATGGGAGAAGAGCTGCACCGAATTTAATGAAATTTTGGAAGTAGCTTTGAAATAGCCCTCCATAAATTTAGTCCAAGTTTGAGTTCCTAAGGCCAGAGGTTTTCGAGATATTAATGGAAAACGAAAATTTTTCCTAGGAGTTCTACTCTCTATCTCCATGATTCCCAACGAAAAAGGTTGGAAATCGTTGGTTTAAAACGTGAAAGTCAATTAAATCTCTGAGTTTTGTGGGAGTTTATTGAACGTATTAGTTAGTCACTTTTAAAAATCGCAGGTTTGAAATATGAATTTCAATGGAAACTACATCACCATGGCTAATTTTTCACAGGCTTACGCCGGAAGCAGCTATGACTTATATAATACAATGATTTTTTTCTTTCATAATGCAATGAATTTACTTTTTTCACAGTGAAAAAACAATGTATAAGATTGACGACCCTATATGTTCCGGTATAATTTTTATCCGAGTTTTGCATCGTAAATCCCGACCAACTGCGGGTAATCGCTGCTAGTATTTTATAACAGCCAGACAGGTTTAGATTCAGTGAATCATAGAGGTTTCAATAAACTAGTTTCAAATGCCGCGTATTTTCATGTACAGAAACAGAACAATGACAACTACAGAAGAAAATACTATCATGCCAGAAACTGAACGTCAAAAATTGCAACTGGCCGGCCCGATGGAGATTTGTTGTTCGATTTTTGGCTAAGGCATAATTCTTTACACTTATAGGTTTGGGTTTGTACTCCGCAAGTTTTCTCCATCACTTGACAGCCTTGTTATTACTCATCTATATCAATGCTCCAGTAACAAGAAGTAGACTATTTATTCGCATAACATTGTTATTGATAACGAAACTTTATTCTACAGAACATCTGAATTTCATTTCAACACCAATTCGTGTGCACAATTAGTCAATAGAATATTTTGTCCTAAGGGTGTAATGGTCAGTGCAGTCGACAGAACTTCCGGGGATCCTATACAGCAAATGCCCCGGCCTCCTTCTACGCGGTTTAAAAGTTAATGATCTATTTTTAAAAAGTGTGTATGTGATGACGGAAGTGCGCTTTGTTTTTGCATTGTAAATGACTGCAGCCTTTAAGGCATTTATGACCTGAAACAACACGCACCATATAATGACGATAAACTTTGTTAGCGTCAAACAATGAACGTAGTCAGACGGTCGCCAGTAGTTAACATTTAGTTCAAGTAACTTTACGTGGAGTAATAAATATTTCCCACACACATAAGGTCACCAGGCCACACATTAAGCTGCCATAAGCCTTAGGGTTGGTCGTGTGGTCTGGGTCTTCGACACATAAGGTCACGTCATTCTTTGGACCTCAGGCAGATAGCCCAGTGTATCTGCAGCCAATAACAACTTCCTCACACAAGCGCACCAGCCAATGGGCCCAATGGGATGAAATAAGAGGGTGCCAACAGGGTAAGTCAAATCTTCATACAAGAAAGCAGAGGAGAATTGAAAATGACTCGACGAAAGCTTGGTGAATAAAAATAGTAAAAAATGTTGATTGTGGACTAAAAAGAAAACCCCTAAAATCAAGGCGAAGGCAAGCCCCAAAGATGACCCTCATCAAGATGATTCCAGCAAACGAATCCTGTAATAAGTATGCCATCCACTCCCTTATTTCTCATGAGAAATTCGCATTTATTCAAAATCAGTTTTTATACATTACATTTCATCACTTTCTCAAATAAATTGAAAGTGAATACAAATTGTAAAATAATTAATTGAAAATGTTATTGAAGGTATATGCTCGTTAAAATAAATAATTATGAACATATACCTCAATCAAAGTGAGGAAAATCAAATGTGCCTTTATTATGCAATCAATAATTAATGCTTGTCGTTTAGGAATTATGTTTATTTACAGGTTGACGCCGGACTGCGCAATAGGTGGGCTATATGTTAAACGCATGCCTTTGTGCACACTATTAAGATGGTCTCACCCAAATTACGACATTCTTACCCATTTTGGTGCTTCTAATATGCAGCAATTTGGCACTTATTTCTCTATTTATACGACAGGTTTTATGTTGCCTCTAGCTTCACCGATCCCTATGCAATGGATCCCCTTGTTCCTCCGTGTCATTTGCCCTGGTCATGAAAGCTGCTTCTTTTGATGCACGGTCAACACCAGTGATCGCAACATGGTTCACACTTTAAGCCGCAGGCCGTCCAAACGGTTACCTTACACCTTTCTGGTAGGTCGGACGGTCTGGGTCTCTACACTTTTAGGCCGCTAAAAGGAACCAATGATGATAATTTAAAGTGGCCGTGGATTAGAGAGAAATAAAAATAATTTCGCATATTTTATATTTCATTCAAATATAATGTCGGTATTTTTACACAAAATTATCTCACTTATTTCCCTCCAATTGCATTCATTGTCTTCACATTTCGAGCGAAGACACACGTCTTCACATTTCGACCCATTTAATTCAGGACGGACCTGATTCGCGAATGCGGCGAGCTTGAAGAATATTGAATAATACATAACCCTGTGGCATTGAGGGATCGTACATTTCCATCCATCTAATATTTTTTGCAAAATATCTTAACTGTAGGGTATAAAGAGGGCATCTTGAAATTTGGGACTGCTTTATTAAAATCCTCCATACAGGTTGATAAGAAAGTATTTGCTTGTTCTTTCAAATAAAAACAACTTATTCATCCTATAGATATGATATCTCTACGGATTTAATAATAAAATATTTTTTAATATCAATTAGCAGACACAATAATCAGATATGTTAATATGTACAAAATGTGATTGGACGCATCAGGAAATAAATTTGAGCCTTGAATAAAATTGTTTCAAAAATAACTATATCAGACTGCTTTTTTTTTCAAGTTACATAAAAATAGTTATAAACGCAACGGTTTGACCCGCAAAAGCTTTCAAATAATGTCTTCTGTATCCCGCCCCACCCCACCCCACTTCCACCATCAGATTATGCAGCCATCCAACCACTTGTGACTAAAGGTAGATCCACTTTCGATTTGAGAGATGTCTGAAGATTTTTGTTTTCTCTTTTTGCGAATGTTCGATGCTTTTTATACCTCTGTTCGGCTGTTTTGTTCCTTTTTATTCCCTCCCCAGATGCTGGAGGAGGTGTTGTTGCGAAAGAATTTTCTGAAAACTATGTTCTCTTTGCATTTTTGTTGTTAGGTTACTTAACCTCACGTGGAAATAGTCTTTCTGCAAAAGATATTGTTCTTTTATATATCAGTAATGTGGATTTTTAAAGGTTCTTTCAGATCAGACGGAAATAAGCTTTATGAAACATTATTTTGTGAAGCTGGTTATAAAAGTATTGCAAAGAGATTTTCTTAATCCCTATACGTCTATTTTAAACGGCGTATTTTTTTGTGAAATAATCTTATTGGTGTACTGCAATTTTAGGAATTTATCCTATTGTCGTATTCAGTTTTAAGAATTGTTCTTACTAGTGAAACACGCGAGCATTCTGCTCTATAAGTAATTTTACCGTATAATTACAAATATACCGTATAATTACAAAAACCGGTTTATTCATGTGATATTCCCGTATAATTGATACACTGGAATACGAATTTTTATAAATAAAAATAATTTAATGTTTAGAATACGTGACAACGTCTTTAAAAATCAGTTAAATAAACTTGCATTAAATAATACTGCAAACTCGTACAATAAATATGTGATATAATAAATCAATGGATTTTAAATCATGATTCGTGCCAACTTTTGTTTATGAAACGAGAAAGATGTAAACTTTAGAATACGTAACAATATATTTTATAGCGAGATACTGATTGGCCGTACACCATTATATCCTCTACGTTTACCATGATGTCCTCGTCTTACACCATTATGTCCTCTTACTTTGACGTTACATGCTGTCAAGCGTAACCTGGTGGAGGTCTTTTCCAAAAAATATACTTGACCATTATTTTGTGGAATTGAAATTTCCAGCAATGTAAACTATATTTTTGAAAAAGAAGCTGAAAATATTTTCAACTAAATATCAAAGTTAGTTTTTTTACATGAGTTCTAAGACATCTAGAAACATAAGTTAAACTTCAGTAGATACTCCCATTGCAGATGCCAGTATCCATGGACAAATTTTGCATTTATTATGCGCTGATCAGCATGGAATAACTGATATTTGCAATGACAGCAAGAAATTTGTTATAAGCCCCAATTTTGGCAAACTTCTATGGGAACTGCCAATTTCAGTCCTTCCATGTAGCCGGGATATAATTCATTTGCATTTTAGCTCTAGCTAAAATGCCACACGAAGTTGCAATGGCAAAGTTCATAAACACTAAACCAGCCTATACGTGGCGTTTATGAGTTACCATGTAACATATCTCCTTTACTATTAAGTTACACATCGTCACTTACCAATTTATCGTTATTCCATTTCCTGTAGGATAATGATATCCAACCGTCCTGTAGGATAATTATATCCAACCGTCCTGTAGGATAACGATATCCAACCGTCCTGTAGGATAACAATATCCAACCGTCCTGTAGGATAACGATATCCAACCGTCCTGCAGGATAACGATATCTAACCGTCCTGTAGGATAACGATATCCAACTGTCCTGTAGGAAATTTCCTTGTGTAATAATGAATTTACGCAACTTCTAACATAAATATAAATGCAATCTCTCCTTATATATGTGAATCTTCAGTATTTTTTTTAATTACATAATTTTAGCGGTTTCCGACTATACTTTTGCTGTACATTCTAGTTTCTTAGATACAAGCTACAATTTAATATAAATTCCGAACAATTATGATCGTACATGAAAACACGGATTATCGTCTGTTCTTGGGATTCAATTCTTCTACTCCAAGGATTTTAAACATTTTACCTTCCCTTAACCTTCCATGCTCCAAAATCTACTCTTGGGCTTGATTACGCGACCCATGAATCCATTATTTAGTAAAACGGCAGTCATGTAGTAACAACTATAAGAATCTGATGTACACAGCACATGACTTTCGCTGCAGAGATACATATTCACGTTCTCTTTATTTTTTTCAATAAATCATTAAATTGAGTTTAATGGCACAAAATAACAGCCATAATTATCAGAAATTACACTGAATTTGAACTTTTAATTCAATTTTCTTTTTTATTACTTGCCTTGCAATAATACATGGTAATGTATAGGGAAAGTATTGGAATCATGCCGAAAATCGCAACTCGAGTGTTCGACGGATCTACACGTTTCGAGACCTCTAGAATACGAAAAAACTATTTTGTGTCTGTTTGTGTGTCTGTCTGTTTGTGCAATGTATGTATCTACACTAACTCAAAACCTAATGGACCGAATTTCATAAAATTTGGTAGGTAAGTTACTTGGGTGTGACCCTTGTGCTGAAGTTTTTAGTACGGTTCGGGATAAAAGATCCTGCCTTTTCTGCGAAATGGTCCACAAAAATTGCCTGCATCCACTCTAGCTGAAAAACTAATGGACCGAATTTCACAAAATTCAGTAGATAAGTCATTTGCGGATTACCCTGGTACTGATTAGATTTTAGTACGATTCGGAAAAAAATAACCTGCATTTTTTTGCGAAATGGCCGGCAAAAATCGTCAAAATCTAAAATAAAAAAACTACGTATGCTCAAATATATCCATTAAAACGCTTGTTTTATACGTAATTTTTAACGACGAAAAGAATAAGACCAAATCCATTACACTAGGACTAACCGCTCTCGAGATATTTTAGTTTTTTCGTATTTTCTCTATTCCACCTTTGAAAATAAGTCCAGTTACCAAATGCGAACGAAAATTGAATTAAATTTGAATTAAATTTAATTAAAATTAAGAGAACGTGGATATAAGTCTGCAGGGAAAGTCACGTGCTGCCCTGATCAGATTTTTTGGCAACTGGACTTATTTTGAAAGGTGGCGTAGCGAAAATGCGAGAAAACTAAAATGTCTCAAAAACAGATAGACTTAGAGTAATGGGGCTGGTATTATTCTCTTGGTCGTTAAAAATTACTCATAAAATAAGCATGTAATTGATATATTTGAGCATACGTAGTCTTTTATTTTTAGATCTAAAGCTTTTTACGGGCCATGTCGCAACAAAGGGTAGGTTCTCTGTTTCCGAATCGTTTCAAAGTCTAATCAGAAGGTTAGCTTACAAGTGATTTATTTACCAAATTTAGTGAAATTTGGTTTATTAGTGTATCAGCTAGAGTGGAAACAGGCAATTTTTGAGGGCCATTTCGCAAAAAGGCGGGTTCTTTTATCCTAAATTGTACCAAAATCTAATCAGCACCAAGGTCACTCACAAGAAACTTATCTACCAAATTTTATGAAATTCGGTCGATTAGATTTTCAGTGAGTTGTCATGCAGTTGCAGCGTTTCGCCGGGAAACTGGTCACGACTGTTTAGATAAATATCTTCATAGATTTAATCTACTATCAAGCCCAAACTGTATAGTGTGTGGTGCTAACGTAGCTATGGACGCTGAGCATCTAACGAACTGCCCAGGACTCTCTGGTGACATGCACAAAAGGTATTGGAGTGCAAGGGAGAGGATGCAGGCCCTTCAAGCTGTCTGACTGTTTTGAATTTGTGTTTTTGGTTACCGTCCATGTATTTGCTATATTTTTCTATTGTTATTGTTGCTTGTTCATTTTTCTTGTTTCTTGTAATAGTTTTTCTCCTGTATTTTTGTTGTTGTGTATTTGTACACCAGTGAACGATATGTATCAAGTGCTGCTGCTACAAATAAAAAAAAAAGTTTTTCAGTTAGAGTGGATACAAAATCTGTCCAAACAGACACAGGCGTCACGTTAAAAACCATGTTTCCGAGTTCTAGAGGTCCCAAAACGTGTAGATTCGTTGAAAACACGAGTTGCAATTTTGGGCACAATTCCAATACTTCCCTATGCAGTGCCGTATTGCAGGGAATGCAAAAATGTGATATGTTTGATATATATTATAATATTTTCTTTCTAAGGCTTAGTATTACATGTTTTTTTGTAATTTGAATCATAATGTATTCTGCAATACAATGTTATTTTAGAATAAATAAGGATTTATTAAGATCATCATAAAAAAAAGAGCATAAGAAAAAATATCCTTGCGTTTAATTTCAACAAATAATGCTCGCACTTACATGTGTATACATGCATAATAATAAATGCTAATTATAAATACTTAGATTAAATAAAAAGCAAAATATTGAATAAATTCTCCGAGCGTGTTAAGTGGCCTTGCATGAGTGTTGACAGCTCTTCAAACTCTAGTAATGTCTGTAAAAGGTTGCATCTTTGTCATGTTTTGATTGTGATCATCATCACCATCACCATCACCATTACTCATCGTCGCCACCCTGGTCGATCCTGTGCCTCAGTCCTTGCTTCTGACCAGCTCACCCATCCCATCATATTTCTCCCTTGTTCTATTATATTAGTCTCCTTTAAGTTAGTTTGGGTTGACCCCGAGATATTTTTCACTCGAGCGCCCACGTCAGTGCCACAGCAAGAATGTTAAGCTGTGGCATTCTTAACCCTTTCGGGAGGATTGGCACGCCCGCGCGTCGGCTGCGAACTTGCATTCAAGGACGGACGGCACGCACTCGTGCTGGAGGAAACTTTACCGTAAACAGTTTCTTCAACCGTAAACAGTTGCCGTAAAATATTTCTTTTATTCCTGATAAAAGTAGATTTCTGTGTTTAATAGGTGATTTTTAGTGAATTTTTTTCGAGAGTTAGGCTTTGCGCAAAAAATTTGCCGGCTTTTGGGAACACTTCGGAAGCGAAGCGCTCCGTGTTTTGGGCCGCGGCAGTTCCGGAATGTCGCCGTCCGGAAAGGGGACATGCCCAGTTCATTTCCATTAAGTGTTTTCATTTCCATCTCTATAGCTTTCTGTCCAGTACTTTTGTAGAGTTCGTTGTTAGTAATAACATAAGGCAAAAATACTCCCAACATTTTCATGTTTTGATTGTAGTCGCCTTTTAATCTTGGTGTAGCAACTTGATTTCACTTTTCATTTTCAATCTATACAAGGTGTCCCAAAAAGATTGAAATGCGCTTTAATTCTTTACCTGTTGGAGATAAGTGGGCAATGTAAATTGCACAAAATGTTGAAAGTAAGGTAGGAAATAAGACTACTTTAACGAAATAGTCCTCCCATTCATTTCCAAAAAGTTACACTTTTTAAATTTTTATACGATCCCCTTAGACAAATTTGGTCATTCGGAAAATTTTTATTTTTAAGGCAACAAGATAATTTAAAAAAACAGCATATCTGTATCATTAAAATCAACTGACTTATGATAAAGGAAAAAATCTGACTTATGCCACTTTTCCGTACCATGTGAAAGGTTGCTTTATCAGTGAAAATAGGAATCATAAACAAATTGACGATGGAAATCGTTTAGATCAAAAATACGTTAATATGTGTCAAGATTTGTTATCACACATGTATCTAAATAAGGCATTACACAGACAGAGATCAAGCGGCGCGGTTGCCCTGTAGTTGGCGACCTGGGGTTGCACTCGGTAGGCCCGGTTTCCCAAGTAGCACCGGCACGTTCAGAGTACGTTCAGAATGCGTTCAAAGATAGTGTTATAAGTGATATAACGGTGTTTGGTGTTATTTGCACGTGATGTTCGACGTTCTACAATGGTACAATATAAGACGTTCTTTATCTGTGCCAAAAGAACGTGATATTGGAAGTTCTATAATAGTTCAACATAGAACGTTCAATTTTTGTGCGTATAAAGTGTACTGTTTGACGTTCTACAATAGTTCAATAAAAACGTTCCGAAGACCGTGTCAGAAGAACGTGATATTCGGCATGCTATAATAGTACAACATAGAACGTTCAATATCTGTATCGAAAGAGCGTACAATTCGCCGAGCAATAGTAGCACGAATAGCACGTAAAGTATTTTAGACCAATGTACTTTTCAATTTTCTCTCTCTTTTTCCTTCTTTCTCAAAGGTTAAGATTTCCTTTGAGTCTGTTTGCGATTTTCAGCCTTAAATCAGTAAAAATTTAAATATTAAAATCTATTGTTTCTATGTGTTCCTGTATTAATGTATTTTCATCTTTATTTTCTCATACTATATAATATAATATAGAGATGGTATTGTTTCCACAAAAATATACGTATTCAAGAGTTTAATGCTAATATATGTTTTAGGACCTCCTGAACATGTTTTGATTATCTTTGGAGGGATATCCCTCTGTCTGTACTGTGGTCGATTTTTTGTATACTAACTGCAACAAATATTAATGGATTTTTCGCGAAAATTTATATTCGGGTTTGTTATAAAAAAACCTAGAACTAGAAGGAAATTTTTTAAATTCCTGCGAAAACTTAGAACTTGATTCGAAATTTTATATTTTTATAACATGGGACAAAATTTGACATATTCATACATAAAAATATTTATTTATGGTTCAATAATAAATACCATCATTGTTGGGAAAAGAAACTGCGATACAATTTTTGTATGAGTGAAGTCATTACCCCAGGTAGACTCGCACATTTTCAAGTATGGTATCAATCAAAAGATTTTTTCAAGTCCTCTAAATTGAAGGGTAACAAGCTATAGTAATGATTTGGCACAACAATTCCAATTTTTCATTTTTTTTTCTTAATTTAAATGGGAAAAAAACTTTAGCTACTTAAGAATGGATTATGGTACGAATTGGGCTACAATTTAGTTAAATTTTTTTGTTTGTGGTGTGATTAAAATCACGTCCAATCACGATTTTGATCCATAGTTTATTCCAGAAATTAAATGTTCAAACCTATTTTTCTGATGTATTCTTTTAATGTAGAACATACTGTAGAACATACTGTATTCTTTTAATGTAGAACATATTTAATGTAGAACATCCCTGATATCGAAATGTGACAGGAAAGGTATTAATTTACCCCTAAAAAGAACTGAAAACGTGATGTCAATCGATAAACATCAAGTGGTTTTTTTTAATCAAAGTGCTTCAGAGGTTTTTTTTTTTTTTTTTCCATGCAAAATGTTCCTAGAGGATGTATTTTCTTTTCAAAACAATGTACATTGAACAAAATACGGTACTTGATTTTTTTTTTTTTCTTTCTTTCTTTCTTTTTTAAATTTAGGGTGTGAAGATTATGATCACAATCGCGTCCAATCGCGTTTTCGACCCATAGTTCTTTCCAGGAAATAAATGTTCACCCTTATTTTTCTGGTGCATTCTTTTAGTGTAGAATACGTAGTGCATTCCTGATATCGAAATGGTACCGGGCATGTATCAGCTTGCCCGTGAAAAAGAGCTGAAAACGGGATTTCAGTCGATAAACATCGAAAGTTTTTGTCAAAGTGCATGAGTATTTTTTTAAAAAATGTTCCGAGAGAATGTATTTTCTTTTCAAGATACTATACGTAGAACAAAATAGGGTGCTTAATTTTTCCTTTTTTTTTTCTTTTTTTTCTTTGTTACTTTAGGGTGTGAAGATTATGATCACAATCGCGTAAAATCGCATTTTTAACCTATAGTTTTTTCCAGAAATTAAATGTTCAAACATAATTTTTTGATGTATTATTTTAGTGTGGAATACATAGTGCATCCCTGATATCGAAATGGTGCCAGGCAGGTATTAGTTTGCCCGTGAAAAAGAGCTGAAAACGGGATTTCAGTCGATAAACATCGAAAGTTTTTGTCAAAGTGCATGAGTATTTTTTTAAAAAATGTTCCGAGAGAATGTATTTTCTTTTCAAGATACTATACGTAGAACAAAATAGGGTGCTTAATTTTTCCTTTTTTTTTTCTTTTTTTTCTTTGTTACTTTAGGGTGTGAAGATTATGATCACAATCGCGTAAAATCGCATTTTTAACCTATAGTTTTTTCCAGAAATTAAATGTTCAAACATAATTTTTTGATGTATTATTTTAGTGTGGAATACATAGTGCATCCCTGATATCGAAATGGTGCCAGGCAGGTATTAGTTTGCCCGTGAAAAAGAGCTGAAAACGGGATTTCAGTCGATAAACATCGAAAGTTTTTGTCAAAGTGCATGAGTATTTTTTTAAAAAATGTTCCGAGAGAATGTATTTTCTTTTCAAGATACTATACGTAGAACAAAAAAGGGTGCTTAATTTTTCCTTTTTTTTTTCTTTTTTTTCTTTGTTACTTTAGGGTGTGAAGATTATGATCACAATCGCGTAAAATCGCATTTTTAACCTATAGTTTTTTCCAGAAATTAAATGTTCAAACATAATTTTTTGATGTATTATTTTAGTGTGGAATACATAGTGCATCCCTGATATCGAAATGGTGCCAGGCAGGTATTAGTTTGCCCGTGAAAAAGAGCTGAAAACGGGATTTCAGTCGATAAACATCGAAAGTTTTTGTCAAAGTGCATGAGTATTTTTTTAAAAAATGCTCCGAGAGAATGTATTTTCTTTTCAAGATACTATACGTAGAACAAAATAGGGTGCTTAATTTTTCCTTTTTGTTTCTTTTTTTTCTTTGTTACTTTAGGGTGTGAAGATTATGATCACAATCGCGTAAAATCGCATTTTTAACCTATAGTTTTTTCCAGAAATTAAATGTTCAAACATAATTTTTTGATGTATTATTTTAGTGTGGAATACATAGTGCATCCCTGATATCGAAATGGTGCCAGGCAGGTATTAGTTTGCCCGTGAAAAAGAGCTGAAAACGGGATTTCAGTCGATAAACATCGAAAGTTTTTGTCAAAGTGCATGAGTATTTTTTTAAAAAATGTTCCGAGAGAATGTATTTTCTTTTCAAGATACTATACGTAGAACAAAATAGGGTGCTTAATTTTTCCTTTTTTTTTTCTTTTTTTTCTTTGTTACTTTAGGGTGTGAAGATTATGATCACAATCGCGTAAAATCGCATTTTTAACCTATAGTTTTTTCCAGAAATTAAATGTTCAAACATAATTTTTTGATGTATTATTTTAGTGTGGAATACATAGTGCATCCCTGATATCGAAATGGTGCCAGGCAGGTATTAGTTTGCCCGTGAAAAAGAGCTGAAAACGGGATTTCAGTCGATAAACATCGAAAGTTTTTGTCAAAGTGCATGAGTATTTTTTAAAAAAATGTTCCGAGAGAATGTATTTTCTTTTCAAGATACTATACGTAGAACAAAATAGGGTGCTTAATTTTTCCTTTTTTTTTTTTTCTTTGTTACTTTAGGGTGTGAAGATTATGATCACAATCGCGTAAAATCGCATTTTTAACCTATAGTTTTTTCCAGAAATTAAATGTTCAAACATAATTTTTTGATGTATTATTTTAGTGTGGAATACATAGTGCATCCCTGATATCGAAATGGTGCCAGGCAGGTATTAGTTTGCCCGTGAAAAAGAGCTGAAAACGGGATTTCAGTCGATAAACATCGAAAGTTTTTGTCAAAGTGCATGAGTATTTTTTTAAAAAATGTTCCGAGAGAATGTATTTTCTTTTCAAGATACTATACGTAGAACAAAATAGGGTGCTTAATTTTTCCTTTTTTTTTTCTTTTTTTTCTTTGTTACTTTAGGGTGTGAAGATTATGATCACAATCGCGTAAAATCGCATTTTTAACCTATAGTTTTTTCCAGAAATTAAATGTTCAAACATAATTTTTTGATGTATTATTTTAGTGTGGAATACATAGTGCATCCCTGATATCGAAATGGTGCCAGGCAGGTATTAGTTTGCCCGTGAAAAAGAGCTGAAAACGGGATTTCAGTCGATAAACATCGAAAGTTTTTGTCAGTGCATGAGTATTTTTTTAAAAAATGTTCCGAGAGAATGTATTTTCTTTTCAAGATACTATACGTAGAACAAAATAGGGTGCTTAATTTTTCCTTTTTTTTTTCTTTTTTTTCTTTGTTACTTTAGGGTGTGAAGATTATGATCACAATCGCGTAAAATCGCATTTTTAACCTATAGTTTTTTCCAGAAATTAAATGTTCAAACATAATTTTTTGATGTATTATTTTAGTGTGGAATACATAGTGCATCCCTGATATCGAAATGGTGCCAGGCAGGTATTAGTTTGCCCGTGAAAAAGAGCTGAAAACGGGATTTCAGTCGATAAACATCGAAAGTTTTTGTCAAAGTGCATGAGTATTTTTTAAAAAAATGTTCCGAGAGAATGTATTTTCTTTTCAAGATACTATACGTAGAACAAAATAGGGTGCTTAATTTTTCCTTTTTTTTTTCTTTTTTTTCTTTGTTACTTTAGGGTGTGAAGATTATGATCACAATCGCGTAAAATCGCATTTTTAACCTATAGTTTTTTCCAGAAATTAAATGTTCAAACATAATTTTTTGATGTATTATTTTAGTGTGGAATACATAGTGCATCCCTGATATCGAAATGGTGCCAGGCAGGTATTAGTTTGCCCGTGAAAAAGAGCTGAAAACGGGATTTCAGTCGATAAACATCGAAAGTTTTTGTCAGTGCATGAGTATTTTTTTAAAAAATGTTCCGAGAGAATGTATTTTCTTTTCAAGATACTATACGTAGAACAAAATAGGGTGCTTAATTTTTCCTTTTTTTTTTCTTTTTTTTCTTTGTTACTTTAGGGTGTGAAGATTATGATCACAATCGCGTAAAATCGCATTTTTAACCTATAGTTTTTTCCAGAAATTAAATGTTCAAACATAATTTTTTGATGTATTATTTTAGTGTGGAATACATAGTGCATCCCTGATATCGAAATGGTGCCAGGCAGGTATTAGTTTGCCCGTGAAAAAGAGCTGAAAACGGGATTTCAGTCGATAAACATCGAAAGTTTTTGTCAAAGTGCATGAGTATTTTTTTAAAAAATGTTCCGAGAGAATGTATTTTCTTTTCAAGATACTATACGTAGAACAAAATAGGGTGCTTAATTTTTCCTTTTTTTTTTCTTTTTTTTCTTTGTTACTTTAGGGTGTGAAGATTATGATCACAATCGCGTAAAATCGCATTTTTAACCTATAGTTTTTTCCAGAAATTAAATGTTCAAACATAATTTTTTGATGTATTATTTTAGTGTGGAATACATAGTGCATCCCTGATATCGAAATGGTGCCAGGCAGGTATTAGTTTGCCCGTGAAAAAGAGCTGAAAACGGGATTTCAGTCGATAAACATCGAAAGTTTTTGTCAAAGTGCATGAGTATTTTTTAAAAAAATGTTCCGAGAGAATGTATTTTCTTTTCAAGATACTATACGTAGAACAAAATAGGGTGCTTAATTTTTCCTTTTTTTTTTTTTCTTTGTTACTTTAGGGTGTGAAGATTATGATCACAATCGCGTAAAATCGCATTTTTAACCTATAGTTTTTTCCAGAAATTAAATGTTCAAACATAATTTTTTGATGTATTATTTTAGTGTGGAATACATAGTGCATCCCTGATATCGAAATGGTGCCAGGCAGGTATTAGTTTGCCCGTGAAAAAGAGCTGAAAACGGGATTTCAGTCGATAAACATCGAAAGTTTTTGTCAAAGTGCATGAGTATTTTTTTAAAAAATGTTCCGAGAGAATGTATTTTCTTTTCAAGATACTATACGTAGAACAAAATAGGGTGCTTAATTTTTCCTTTTTTTTTTCTTTTTTTTCTTTGTTACTTTAGGGTGTGAAGATTATGATCACAATCGCGTAAAATCGCATTTTTAACCTATAGTTTTTTCCAGAAATTAAATGTTCAAACATAATTTTTTGATGTATTATTTTAGTGTGGAATACATAGTGCATCCCTGATATCGAAATGGTGCCAGGCAGGTATTAGTTTGCCCGTGAAAAAGAGCTGAAAACGGGATTTCAGTCGATAAACATCGAAAGTTTTTGTCAGTGCATGAGTATTTTTTTAAAAAATGTTCCGAGAGAATGTATTTTCTTTTCAAGATACTATACGTAGAACAAAATAGGGTGCTTAATTTTTCCTTTTTTTTTTCTTTTTTTTCTTTGTTACTTTAGGGTGTGAAGATTATGATCACAATCGCGTAAAATCGCATTTTTAACCTATAGTTTTTTCCAGAAATTAAATGTTCAAACATAATTTTTTGATGTATTATTTTAGTGTGGAATACATAGTGCATCCCTGATATCGAAATGGTGCCAGGCAGGTATTAGTTTGCCCGTGAAAAAGAGCTGAAAACGGGATTTCAGTCGATAAACATCGAAAGTTTTTGTCAAAGTGCATGAGTATTTTTTAAAAAAATGTTCCGAGAGAATGTATTTTCTTTTCAAGATACTATACGTAGAACAAAATAGGGTGCTTAATTTTTCCTTTTTTTTTTCTTTTTTTTCTTTGTTACTTTAGGGTGTGAAGATTATGATCACAATCGCGTAAAATCGCATTTTTAACCTATAGTTTTTTCCAGAAATTAAATGTTCAAACATAATTTTTTGATGTATTATTTTAGTGTGGAATACATAGTGCATCCCTGATATCGAAATGGTGCCAGGCAGGTATTAGTTTGCCCGTGAAAAAGAGCTGAAAACGGGATTTCAGTCGATAAACATCGAAAGTTTTTGTCAGTGCATGAGTATTTTTTTAAAAAATGTTCCGAGAGAATGTATTTTCTTTTCAAGATACTATACGTAGAACAAAATAGGGTGCTTAATTTTTCCTTTTTTTTTTCTTTTTTTTCTTTGTTACTTTAGGGTGTGAAGATTATGATCACAATCGCGTAAAATCGCATTTTTAACCTATAGTTTTTTCCAGAAATTAAATGTTCAAACATAATTTTTTGATGTATTATTTTAGTGTGGAATACATAGTGCATCCCTGATATCGAAATGGTGCCAGGCAGGTATTAGTTTGCCCGTGAAAAAGAGCTGAAAACGGGATTTCAGTCGATAAACATCGAAAGTTTTTGTCAAAGTGCATGAGTATTTTTTAAAAAAATGTTCCGAGAGAATGTATTTTCTTTTCAAGATACTATACGTAGAACAAAATAGGGTGCTTAATTTTTCCTTTTTTTTTTTTTTCTTTGTTACTTTAGGGTGTGAAGATTATGATCACAATCGCGTAAAATCGCATTTTTAACCTATAGTTTTTTCCAGAAATTAAATGTTCAAACATAATTTTTTGATGTATTATTTTAGTGTGGAATACATAGTGCATCCCTGATATCGAAATGGTGCCAGGCAGGTATTAGTTTGCCCGTGAAAAAGAGCTGAAAACGGGATTTCAGTCGATAAACATCGAAAGTTTTTGTCAAAGTGCATGAGTATTTTTTTAAAAAATGTTCCGAGAGAATGTATTTTCTTTTCAAGATACTATACGTAGAACAAAATAGGGTGCTTAATTTTTCCTTTTTTTTTCTTTTTTTTCTTTGTTACTTTAGGGTGTGAAGATTATGATCACAATCGCGTAAAATCGCATTTTTAACCTATAGTTTTTTCCAGAAACTAAATGTTCAAACATAATTTTTTGATGTATTATTTTAGTGTGGAATACATAGTGCATCCCTGATATCGAAATGGTGCCAGGCAGGTATTAGTTTGCCCGTGAAAAAGAGCTGAAAACGGGATTTCAGTCGATAAACATCGAAAGTTTTTGTCAAAGTGCATGAGTATTTTTTAAAAAAATGTTCCGAGAGAATGTATTTTCTTTTCAAGATACTATACGTAGAACAAAATAGGGTGCTTAATTTTCTTTGTTACTTTAGGGTGTGAAGATTATGATCACAATCGCGTAAAATCGCATTTTTAACCTATAGTTTTTTCCAGAAATTAAATGTTCAAACATAATTTTTTGATGTATTATTTTAGTGTGGAATACATAGTGCATCCCTGATATCGAAATGGTGCCAGGCAGGTATTAGTTTGCCCGTGAAAAAGAGCTGAAAACGGGATTTCAGTCGATAAACATCGAAAGTTTTTGTCAAAGTGCATGAGTATTTTTTTAAAAAATGTTCCGAGAGAATGTATTTTCTTTTCAAGATACTATACGTAGAACAAAATAGGGTGCTTAATTTTTCCTTTTTTTTTTCTTTTTTTTCTTTGTTACTTTAGGGTGTGAAGATTATGATCACAATCGCGTAAAATCGCATTTTTAACCTATAGTTTTTTCCAGAAATTAAATGTTCAAACATAATTTTTTGATGTATTATTTTAGTGTGGAATACATAGTGCATCCCTGATATCGAAATGGTGCCAGGCAGGTATTAGTTTGCCCGTGAAAAAGAGCTGAAAACGGGATTTCAGTCGATAAACATCGAAAGTTTTTGTCAAGTGCATGAGTATTTTTTTAAAAAATGTTCCGAGAGAATGTATTTTCTTTTCAAGATACTATACGTAGAACAAAATAGGGTGCTTAATTTTTCCTTTTTTTTTCTTTTTTTTCTTTGTTACTTTAGGGTGTGAAGATTATGATCACAATCGCGTAAAATCGCATTTTTAACCTATAGTTTTTTCCAGAAATTAAATGTTCAAACATAATTTTTTGATGTATTATTTTAGTGTGGAATACATAGTGCATCCCTGATATCGAAATGGTGCCAGGCAGGTATTAGTTTGCCCGTGAAAAAGAGCTGAAAACGGGATTTCAGTCGATAAACATCGAAAGTTTTTGTCAAAGTGCATGAGTATTTTTTTAAAAAATGTTCCGAGAGAATGTATTTTCTTTTCAAGATACTATACGTAGAACAAAATAGGGTGCTTAATTTTTCCTTTTTTTTTTCTTTTTTTTCTTTGTTACTTTAGGGTGTGAAGATTATGATCACAATCGCGTAAAATCGCATTTTTAACCTATAGTTTTTTCCAGAAATTAAATGTTCAAACATAATTTTTTGATGTATTATTTTAGTGTGGAATACATAGTGCATCCCTGATATCGAAATGGTGCCAGGCAGGTATTAGTTTGCCCGTGAAAAAGAGCTGAAAACGGGATTTCAGTCGATAAACATCGAAAGTTTTTGTCAAGTGCATGAGTATTTTTTTAAAAAATGTTCCGAGAGAATGTATTTTCTTTTCAAGATACTATACGTAGAACAAAATAGGGTGCTTAATTTTTCCTTTTTTTTTTCTTTTTTTTCTTTGTTACTTTAGGGTGTGAAGATTATGATCACAATCGCGTAAAATCGCATTTTTAACCTATAGTTTTTTCCAGAAATTAAATGTTCAAACATAATTTTTTGATGTATTATTTTAGTGTGGAATACATAGTGCATCCCTGATATCGAAATGGTGCCAGGCAGGTATTAGTTTGCCCGTGAAAAAGAGCTGAAAACGGGATTTCAGTCGATAAACATCGAAAGTTTTTGTCAAGTGCATGAGTATTTTTTAAAAAAATGTTCCGAGAGAATGTATTTTCTTTTCAAGATACTATACGTAGAACAAAATAGGGTGCTTAATTTTTCCTTTTTTTTTTCTTTTTTTTCTTTGTTACTTTAGGGTGTGAAGATTATGATCACAATCGCGTAAAATCGCATTTTTAACCTATAGTTTTTTCCAGAAATTAAATGTTCAAACATAATTTTTTGATGTATTATTTTAGTGTGGAATACATAGTGCATCCCTGATATCGAAATGGTGCCAGGCAGGTATTAGTTTGCCCGTGAAAAAGAGCTGAAAACGGGATTTCAGTCGATAAACATCGAAAGTTTTTGTCAGTGCATGAGTATTTTTTTAAAAAATGTTCCGAGAGAATGTATTTTCTTTTCAAGATACTATACGTAGAACAAAATAGGGTGCTTAATTTTTCCTTTTTTTTTTCTTTTTTTTCTTTGTTACTTTATACTTTAGGGTGTGAAGATTATGATCACAATCGCGTAAAATCGCATTTTTAACCTATAGTTTTTTCCAGAAATTAAATGTTCAAACATAATTTTTTGATGTATTATTTTAGTGTGGAATACATAGTGCATCCCTGATATCGAAATGGTGCCAGGCAGGTATTAGTTTGCCCGTGAAAAAGAGCTGAAAACGGGATTTCAGTCGATAAACATCGAAAGTTTTTGTCAAAGTGCATGAGTATTTTTTAAAAAAATGTTCCGAGAGAATGTATTTTCTTTTCAAGATACTATACGTAGAACAAAATAGGGTGCTTAATTTTTCCTTTTTTTTTTTTTCTTTGTTACTTTAGGGTGTGAAGATTATGATCACAATCGCGTAAAATCGCATTTTTAACCTATAGTTTTTTCCAGAAATTAAATGTTCAAACATAATTTTTTGATGTATTATTTTAGTGTGGAATACATAGTGCATCCCTGATATCGAAATGGTGCCAGGCAGGTATTAGTTTGCCCGTGAAAAAGAGCTGAAAACGGGATTTCAGTCGATAAACATCGAAAGTTTTTGTCAAAGTGCATGAGTATTTTTTTAAAAAATGTTCCGAGAGAATGTATTTTCTTTTCAAGATACTATACGTAGAACAAAATAGGGTGCTTAATTTTTCCTTTTTTTTTTCTTTTTTTTCTTTGTTACTTTAGGGTGTGAAGATTATGATCACAATCGCGTAAAATCGCATTTTTAACCTATAGTTTTTTCCAGAAATTAAATGTTCAAACATAATTTTTTGATGTATTATTTTAGTGTGGAATACATAGTGCATCCCTGATATCGAAATGGTGCCAGGCAGGTATTAGTTTGCCCGTGAAAAAGAGCTGAAAACGGGATTTCAGTCGATAAACATCGAAAGTTTTTGTCAGTGCATGAGTATTTTTTTAAAAAATGTTCCGAGAGAATGTATTTTCTTTTCAAGATACTATACGTAGAACAAAATAGGGTGCTTAATTTTTCCTTTTTTTTTTCTTTTTTTTCTTTGTTACTTTAGGGTGTGAAGATTATGATCACAATCGCGTAAAATCGCATTTTTAACCTATAGTTTTTTCCAGAAATTAAATGTTCAAACATAATTTTTTGATGTATTATTTTAGTGTGGAATACATAGTGCATCCCTGATATCGAAATGGTGCCAGGCAGGTATTAGTTTGCCCGTGAAAAAGAGCTGAAAACGGGATTTCAGTCGATAAACATCGAAAGTTTTTGTCAAAGTGCATGAGTATTTTTTAAAAAAATGTTCCGAGAGAATGTATTTTCTTTTCAAGATACTATACGTAGAACAAAATAGGGTGCTTAATTTTTCCTTTTTTTTTTCTTTTTTTTCTTTGTTACTTTAGGGTGTGAAGATTATGATCACAATCGCGTAAAATCGCATTTTTAACCTATAGTTTTTTCCAGAAATTAAATGTTCAAACATAATTTTTTGATGTATTATTTTAGTGTGGAATACATAGTGCATCCCTGATATCGAAATGGTGCCAGGCAGGTATTAGTTTGCCCGTGAAAAAGAGCTGAAAACGGGATTTCAGTCGATAAACATCGAAAGTTTTTGTCAGTGCATGAGTATTTTTTTAAAAAATGTTCCGAGAGAATGTATTTTCTTTTCAAGATACTATACGTAGAACAAAATAGGGTGCTTAATTTTTCCTTTTTTTTTTCTTTTTTTTCTTTGTTACTTTAGGGTGTGAAGATTATGATCACAATCGCGTAAAATCGCATTTTTAACCTATAGTTTTTTCCAGAAATTAAATGTTCAAACATAATTTTTTGATGTATTATTTTAGTGTGGAATACATAGTGCATCCCTGATATCGAAATGGTGCCAGGCAGGTATTAGTTTGCCCGTGAAAAAGAGCTGAAAACGGGATTTCAGTCGATAAACATCGAAAGTTTTTGTCAAAGTGCATGAGTATTTTTTAAAAAAATGTTCCGAGAGAATGTATTTTCTTTTCAAGATACTATACGTAGAACAAAATAGGGTGCTTAATTTTTCCTTTTTTTTTTTTTTCTTTGTTACTTTAGGGTGTGAAGATTATGATCACAATCGCGTAAAATCGCATTTTTAACCTATAGTTTTTTCCAGAAATTAAATGTTCAAACATAATTTTTTGATGTATTATTTTAGTGTGGAATACATAGTGCATCCCTGATATCGAAATGGTGCCAGGCAGGTATTAGTTTGCCCGTGAAAAAGAGCTGAAAACGGGATTTCAGTCGATAAACATCGAAAGTTTTTGTCAAAGTGCATGAGTATTTTTTTAAAAAATGTTCCGAGAGAATGTATTTTCTTTTCAAGATACTATACGTAGAACAAAATAGGGTGCTTAATTTTTCCTTTTTTTTTCTTTTTTTTCTTTGTTACTTTAGGGTGTGAAGATTATGATCACAATCGCGTAAAATCGCATTTTTAACCTATAGTTTTTTCCAGAAACTAAATGTTCAAACATAATTTTTTGATGTATTATTTTAGTGTGGAATACATAGTGCATCCCTGATATCGAAATGGTGCCAGGCAGGTATTAGTTTGCCCGTGAAAAAGAGCTGAAAACGGGATTTCAGTCGATAAACATCGAAAGTTTTTGTCAAAGTGCATGAGTATTTTTTAAAAAAATGTTCCGAGAGAATGTATTTTCTTTTCAAGATACTATACGTAGAACAAAATAGGGTGCTTAATTTTCTTTGTTACTTTAGGGTGTGAAGATTATGATCACAATCGCGTAAAATCGCATTTTTAACCTATAGTTTTTTCCAGAAATTAAATGTTCAAACATAATTTTTTGATGTATTATTTTAGTGTGGAATACATAGTGCATCCCTGATATCGAAATGGTGCCAGGCAGGTATTAGTTTGCCCGTGAAAAAGAGCTGAAAACGGGATTTCAGTCGATAAACATCGAAAGTTTTTGTCAAAGTGCATGAGTATTTTTTTAAAAAATGTTCCGAGAGAATGTATTTTCTTTTCAAGATACTATACGTAGAACAAAATAGGGTGCTTAATTTTTCCTTTTTTTTTTCTTTTTTTTCTTTGTTACTTTAGGGTGTGAAGATTATGATCACAATCGCGTAAAATCGCATTTTTAACCTATAGTTTTTTCCAGAAATTAAATGTTCAAACATAATTTTTTGATGTATTATTTTAGTGTGGAATACATAGTGCATCCCTGATATCGAAATGGTGCCAGGCAGGTATTAGTTTGCCCGTGAAAAAGAGCTGAAAACGGGATTTCAGTCGATAAACATCGAAAGTTTTTGTCAGTGCATGAGTATTTTTTTAAAAAATGTTCCGAGAGAATGTATTTTCTTTTCAAGATACTATACGTAGAACAAAATAGGGTGCTTAATTTTTCCTTTTTTTTTCTTTTTTTTCTTTGTTACTTTAGGGTGTGAAGATTATGATCACAATCGCGTAAAATCGCATTTTTAACCTATAGTTTTTTCCAGAAATTAAATGTTCAAACATAATTTTTTGATGTATTATTTTAGTGTGGAATACATAGTGCATCCCTGATATCGAAATGGTGCCAGGCAGGTATTAGTTTGCCCGTGAAAAAGAGCTGAAAACGGGATTTCAGTCGATAAACATCGAAAGTTTTTGTCAAAGTGCATGAGTATTTTTTTAAAAAATGTTCCGAGAGAATGTATTTTCTTTTCAAGATACTATACGTAGAACAAAATAGGGTGCTTAATTTTTCCTTTTTTTTTTCTTTTTTTTCTTTGTTACTTTAGGGTGTGAAGATTATGATCACAATCGCGTAAAATCGCATTTTTAACCTATAGTTTTTTCCAGAAATTAAATGTTCAAACATAATTTTTTGATGTATTATTTTAGTGTGGAATACATAGTGCATCCCTGATATCGAAATGGTGCCAGGCAGGTATTAGTTTGCCCGTGAAAAAGAGCTGAAAACGGGATTTCAGTCGATAAACATCGAAAGTTTTTGTCAGTGCATGAGTATTTTTTTAAAAAATGTTCCGAGAGAATGTATTTTCTTTTCAAGATACTATACGTAGAACAAAATAGGGTGCTTAATTTTTCCTTTTTTTTTTCTTTTTTTTCTTTGTTACTTTAGGGTGTGAAGATTATGATCACAATCGCGTAAAATCGCATTTTTAACCTATAGTTTTTTCCAGAAATTAAATGTTCAAACATAATTTTTTGATGTATTATTTTAGTGTGGAATACATAGTGCATCCCTGATATCGAAATGGTGCCAGGCAGGTATTAGTTTGCCCGTGAAAAAGAGCTGAAAACGGGATTTCAGTCGATAAACATCGAAAGTTTTTGTCAAAGTGCATGAGTATTTTTTAAAAAAATGTTCCGAGAGAATGTATTTTCTTTTCAAGATACTATACGTAGAACAAAATAGGGTGCTTAATTTTTCCTTTTTTTTTTCTTTTTTTTCTTTGTTACTTTAGGGTGTGAAGATTATGATCACAATCGCGTAAAATCGCATTTTTAACCTATAGTTTTTTCCAGAAATTAAATGTTCAAACATAATTTTTTGATGTATTATTTTAGTGTGGAATACATAGTGCATCCCTGATATCGAAATGGTGCCAGGCAGGTATTAGTTTGCCCGTGAAAAAGAGCTGAAAACGGGATTTCAGTCGATAAACATCGAAAGTTTTTGTCAGTGCATGAGTATTTTTTTAAAAAATGTTCCGAGAGAATGTATTTTCTTTTCAAGATACTATACGTAGAACAAAATAGGGTGCTTAATTTTTCCTTTTTTTTTTCTTTTTTTTCTTTGTTACTTTAGGGTGTGAAGATTATGATCACAATCGCGTAAAATCGCATTTTTAACCTATAGTTTTTTCCAGAAATTAAATGTTCAAACATAATTTTTTGATGTATTATTTTAGTGTGGAATACATAGTGCATCCCTGATATCGAAATGGTGCCAGGCAGGTATTAGTTTGCCCGTGAAAAAGAGCTGAAAACGGGATTTCAGTCGATAAACATCGAAAGTTTTTGTCAAAGTGCATGAGTATTTTTTAAAAAAATGTTCCGAGAGAATGTATTTTCTTTTCAAGATACTATACGTAGAACAAAATAGGGTGCTTAATTTTTCCTTTTTTTTTTTTTCTTTGTTACTTTAGGGTGTGAAGATTATGATCACAATCGCGTAAAATCGCATTTTTAACCTATAGTTTTTTCCAGAAATTAAATGTTCAAACATAATTTTTTGATGTATTATTTTAGTGTGGAATACATAGTGCATCCCTGATATCGAAATGGTGCCAGGCAGGTATTAGTTTGCCCGTGAAAAAGAGCTGAAAACGGGATTTCAGTCGATAAACATCGAAAGTTTTTGTCAAAGTGCATGAGTATTTTTTTAAAAAATGTTCCGAGAGAATGTATTTTCTTTTCAAGATACTATACGTAGAACAAAATAGGGTGCTTAATTTTTCCTTTTTTTTTCTTTTTTTTCTTTGTTACTTTAGGGTGTGAAGATTATGATCACAATCGCGTAAAATCGCATTTTTAACCTATAGTTTTTTCCAGAAACTAAATGTTCAAACATAATTTTTTGATGTATTATTTTAGTGTGGAATACATAGTGCATCCCTGATATCGAAATGGTGCCAGGCAGGTATTAGTTTGCCCGTGAAAAAGAGCTGAAAACGGGATTTCAGTCGATAAACATCGAAAGTTTTTGTCAAAGTGCATGAGTATTTTTTAAAAAAATGTTCCGAGAGAATGTATTTTCTTTTCAAGATACTATACGTAGAACAAAATAGGGTGCTTAATTTTTCCTTTTTTTTTTTCTTTGTTACTTTAGGGTGTGAAGATTATGATCACAATCGCGTAAAATCGCATTTTTAACCTATAGTTTTTTCCAGAAATTAAATGTTCAAACATAATTTTTTGATGTATTATTTTAGTGTGGAATACATAGTGCATCCCTGATATCGAAATGGTGCCAGGCAGGTATTAGTTTGCCCGTGAAAAAGAGCTGAAAACGGGATTTCAGTCGATAAACATCGAAAGTTTTTGTCAAAGTGCATGAGTATTTTTTTAAAAAATGTTCCGAGAGAATGTATTTTCTTTTCAAGATACTATACGTAGAACAAAATAGGGTGCTTAATTTTTCCTTTTTTTTTCTTTTTTTTCTTTGTTACTTTAGGGTGTGAAGATTATGATCACAATCGCGTAAAATCGCATTTTTAACCTATAGTTTTTTCCAGAAACTAAATGTTCAAACATAATTTTTTGATGTATTATTTTAGTGTGGAATACATAGTGCATCCCTGATATCGAAATGGTGCCAGGCAGGTATTAGTTTGCCCGTGAAAAAGAGCTGAAAACGGGATTTCAGTCGATAAACATCGAAAGTTTTTGTCAAAGTGCATGAGTATTTTTTAAAAAAATGTTCCGAGAGAATGTATTTTCTTTTCAAGATACTATACGTAGAACAAAATAGGGTGCTTAATTTTCTTTGTTACTTTAGGGTGTGAAGATTATGATCACAATCGCGTAAAATCGCATTTTTAACCTATAGTTTTTTCCAGAAATTAAATGTTCAAACATAATTTTTTGATGTATTATTTTAGTGTGGAATACATAGTGCATCCCTGATATCGAAATGGTGCCAGGCAGGTATTAGTTTGCCCGTGAAAAAGAGCTGAAAACGGGATTTCAGTCGATAAACATCGAAAGTTTTTGTCAAAGTGCATGAGTATTTTTTAAAAAAATGTTCCGAGAGAATGTATTTTCTTTTCAAGATACTATACGTAGAACAAAATAGGGTGCTTAATTTTTCCTTTTTTTTTTTTTCTTTGTTACTTTAGGGTGTGAAGATTATGATCACAATCGCGTAAAATCGCATTTTTAACCTATAGTTTTTTCCAGAAATTAAATGTTCAAACATAATTTTTTGATGTATTATTTTAGTGTGGAATACATAGTGCATCCCTGATATCGAAATGGTGCCAGGCAGGTATTAGTTTGCCCGTGAAAAAGAGCTGAAAACGGGATTTCAGTCGATAAACATCGAAAGTTTTTGTCAAAGTGCATGAGTATTTTTTTAAAAAATGTTCCGAGAGAATGTATTTTCTTTTCAAGATACTATACGTAGAACAAAATAGGGTGCTTAATTTTTCCTTTTTTTTTCTTTTTTTTCTTTGTTACTTTAGGGTGTGAAGATTATGATCACAATCGCGTAAAATCGCATTTTTAACCTATAGTTTTTTCCAGAAACTAAATGTTCAAACATAATTTTTTGATGTATTATTTTAGTGTGGAATACATAGTGCATCCCTGATATCGAAATGGTGCCAGGCAGGTATTAGTTTGCCCGTGAAAAAGAGCTGAAAACGGGATTTCAGTCGATAAACATCGAAAGTTTTTGTCAAAGTGCATGAGTATTTTTTAAAAAAATGTTCCGAGAGAATGTATTTTCTTTTCAAGATACTATACGTAGAACAAAATAGGGTGCTTAATTTTCTTTGTTACTTTAGGGTGTGAAGATTATGATCACAATCGCGTAAAATCGCATTTTTAACCTATAGTTTTTTCCAGAAATTAAATGTTCAAACATAATTTTTTGATGTATTATTTTAGTGTGGAATACATAGTGCATCCCTGATATCGAAATGGTGCCAGGCAGGTATTAGTTTGCCCGTGAAAAAGAGCTGAAAACGGGATTTCAGTCGATAAACATCGAAAGTTTTTGTCAAAGTGCATGAGTATTTTTTTAAAAAATGTTCCGAGAGAATGTATTTTCTTTTCAAGATACTATACGTAGAACAAAATAGGGTGCTTAATTTTTCCTTTTTTTTTTCTTTTTTTTCTTTGTTACTTTAGGGTGTGAAGATTATGATCACAATCGCGTAAAATCGCATTTTTAACCTATAGTTTTTTCCAGAAATTAAATGTTCAAACATAATTTTTTGATGTATTATTTTAGTGTGGAATACATAGTGCATCCCTGATATCGAAATGGTGCCAGGCAGGTATTAGTTTGCCCGTGAAAAAGAGCTGAAAACGGGATTTCAGTCGATAAACATCGAAAGTTTTTGTCAGTGCATGAGTATTTTTTTAAAAAATGTTCCGAGAGAATGTATTTTCTTTTCAAGATACTATACGTAGAACAAAATAGGGTGCTTAATTTTTCCTTTTTTTTTCTTTTTTTTCTTTGTTACTTTAGGGTGTGAAGATTATGATCACAATCGCGTAAAATCGCATTTTTAACCTATAGTTTTTTCCAGAAATTAAATGTTCAAACATAATTTTTTGATGTATTATTTTAGTGTGGAATACATAGTGCATCCCTGATATCGAAATGGTGCCAGGCAGGTATTAGTTTGCCCGTGAAAAAGAGCTGAAAACGGGATTTCAGTCGATAAACATCGAAAGTTTTTGTCAAAGTGCATGAGTATTTTTTTAAAAAATGTTCCGAGAGAATGTATTTTCTTTTCAAGATACTATACGTAGAACAAAATAGGGTGCTTAATTTTTCCTTTTTTTTTTCTTTTTTTTCTTTGTTACTTTAGGGTGTGAAGATTATGATCACAATCGCGTAAAATCGCATTTTTAACCTATAGTTTTTTCCAGAAATTAAATGTTCAAACATAATTTTTTGATGTATTATTTTAGTGTGGAATACATAGTGCATCCCTGATATCGAAATGGTGCCAGGCAGGTATTAGTTTGCCCGTGAAAAAGAGCTGAAAACGGGATTTCAGTCGATAAACATCGAAAGTTTTTGTCAGTGCATGAGTATTTTTTTAAAAAATGTTCCGAGAGAATGTATTTTCTTTTCAAGATACTATACGTAGAACAAAATAGGGTGCTTAATTTTTCCTTTTTTTTTTTTTCTTTGTTACTTTAGGGTGTGAAGATTATGATCACAATCGCGTAAAATCGCATTTTTAACCTATAGTTTTTTCCAGAAATTAAATGTTCAAACATAATTTTTTGATGTATTATTTTAGTGTGGAATACATAGTGCATCCCTGATATCGAAATGGTGCCAGGCAGGTATTAGTTTGCCCGTGAAAAAGAGCTGAAAACGGGATTTCAGTCGATAAACATCGAAAGTTTTTGTCAAAGTGCATGAGTATTTTTTTAAAAAATGTTCCGAGAGAATGTATTTTCTTTTCAAGATACTATACGTAGAACAAAATAGGGTGCTTAATTTTTCCTTTTTTTTTCTTTTTTTTCTTTGTTACTTTAGGGTGTGAAGATTATGATCACAATCGCGTAAAATCGCATTTTTAACCTATAGTTTTTTCCAGAAACTAAATGTTCAAACATAATTTTTTGATGTATTATTTTAGTGTGGAATACATAGTGCATCCCTGATATCGAAATGGTGCCAGGCAGGTATTAGTTTGCCCGTGAAAAAGAGCTGAAAACGGGATTTCAGTCGATAAACATCGAAAGTTTTTGTCAAAGTGCATGAGTATTTTTTAAAAAAATGTTCCGAGAGAATGTATTTTCTTTTCAAGATACTATACGTAGAACAAAATAGGGTGCTTAATTTTTCCTTTTTTTTTTTTCTTTGTTACTTTAGGGTGTGAAGATTATGATCACAATCGCGTAAAATCGCATTTTTAACCTATAGTTTTTTCCAGAAATTAAATGTTCAAACATAATTTTTTGATGTATTATTTTAGTGTGGAATACATAGTGCATCCCTGATATCGAAATGGTGCCAGGCAGGTATTAGTTTGCCCGTGAAAAAGAGCTGAAAACGGGATTTCAGTCGATAAACATCGAAAGTTTTTGTCAAAGTGCATGAGTATTTTTTTAAAAAATGTTCCGAGAGAATGTATTTTCTTTTCAAGATACTATACGTAGAACAAAATAGGGTGCTTAATTTTTCCTTTTTTTTTCTTTTTTTTCTTTGTTACTTTAGGGTGTGAAGATTATGATCACAATCGCGTAAAATCGCATTTTTAACCTATAGTTTTTTCCAGAAACTAAATGTTCAAACATAATTTTTTGATGTATTATTTTAGTGTGGAATACATAGTGCATCCCTGATATCGAAATGGTGCCAGGCAGGTATTAGTTTGCCCGTGAAAAAGAGCTGAAAACGGGATTTCAGTCGATAAACATCGAAAGTTTTTGTCAAAGTGCATGAGTATTTTTTAAAAAAATGTTCCGAGAGAATGTATTTTCTTTTCAAGATACTATACGTAGAACAAAATAGGGTGCTTAATTTTCTTTGTTACTTTAGGGTGTGAAGATTATGATCACAATCGCGTAAAATCGCATTTTTAACCTATAGTTTTTTCCAGAAATTAAATGTTCAAACATAATTTTTTGATGTATTATTTTAGTGTGGAATACATAGTGCATCCCTGATATCGAAATGGTGCCAGGCAGGTATTAGTTTGCCCGTGAAAAAGAGCTGAAAACGGGATTTCAGTCGATAAACATCGAAAGTTTTTGTCAAAGTGCATGAGTATTTTTTAAAAAAATGTTCCGAGAGAATGTATTTTCTTTTCAAGATACTATACGTAGAACAAAATAGGGTGCTTAATTTTTCCTTTTTTTTTTTTTCTTTGTTACTTTAGGGTGTGAAGATTATGATCACAATCGCGTAAAATCGCATTTTTAACCTATAGTTTTTTCCAGAAATTAAATGTTCAAACATAATTTTTTGATGTATTATTTTAGTGTGGAATACATAGTGCATCCCTGATATCGAAATGGTGCCAGGCAGGTATTAGTTTGCCCGTGAAAAAGAGCTGAAAACGGGATTTCAGTCGATAAACATCGAAAGTTTTTGTCAAAGTGCATGAGTATTTTTTTAAAAAATGTTCCGAGAGAATGTATTTTCTTTTCAAGATACTATACGTAGAACAAAATAGGGTGCTTAATTTTTCCTTTTTTTTTCTTTTTTTTCTTTGTTACTTTAGGGTGTGAAGATTATGATCACAATCGCGTAAAATCGCATTTTTAACCTATAGTTTTTTCCAGAAACTAAATGTTCAAACATAATTTTTTGATGTATTATTTTAGTGTGGAATACATAGTGCATCCCTGATATCGAAATGGTGCCAGGCAGGTATTAGTTTGCCCGTGAAAAAGAGCTGAAAACGGGATTTCAGTCGATAAACATCGAAAGTTTTTGTCAAAGTGCATGAGTATTTTTTAAAAAAATGTTCCGAGAGAATGTATTTTCTTTTCAAGATACTATACGTAGAACAAAATAGGGTGCTTAATTTTCTTTGTTACTTTAGGGTGTGAAGATTATGATCACAATCGCGTAAAATCGCATTTTTAACCTATAGTTTTTTCCAGAAATTAAATGTTCAAACATAATTTTTTGATGTATTATTTTAGTGTGGAATACATAGTGCATCCCTGATATCGAAATGGTGCCAGGCAGGTATTAGTTTGCCCGTGAAAAAGAGCTGAAAACGGGATTTCAGTCGATAAACATCGAAAGTTTTTGTCAAAGTGCATGAGTATTTTTTTAAAAAATGTTCCGAGAGAATGTATTTTCTTTTCAAGATACTATACGTAGAACAAAATAGGGTGCTTAATTTTTCCTTTTTTTTTTCTTTTTTTTCTTTGTTACTTTAGGGTGTGAAGATTATGATCACAATCGCGTAAAATCGCATTTTTAACCTATAGTTTTTTCCAGAAATTAAATGTTCAAACATAATTTTTTGATGTATTATTTTAGTGTGGAATACATAGTGCATCCCTGATATCGAAATGGTGCCAGGCAGGTATTAGTTTGCCCGTGAAAAAGAGCTGAAAACGGGATTTCAGTCGATAAACATCGAAAGTTTTTGTCAGTGCATGAGTATTTTTTTAAAAAATGTTCCGAGAGAATGTATTTTCTTTTCAAGATACTATACGTAGAACAAAATAGGGTGCTTAATTTTTCCTTTTTTTTTCTTTTTTTTCTTTGTTACTTTAGGGTGTGAAGATTATGATCACAATCGCGTAAAATCGCATTTTTAACCTATAGTTTTTTCCAGAAATTAAATGTTCAAACATAATTTTTTGATGTATTATTTTAGTGTGGAATACATAGTGCATCCCTGATATCGAAATGGTGCCAGGCAGGTATTAGTTTGCCCGTGAAAAAGAGCTGAAAACGGGATTTCAGTCGATAAACATCGAAAGTTTTTGTCAAAGTGCATGAGTATTTTTTTAAAAAATGTTCCGAGAGAATGTATTTTCTTTTCAAGATACTATACGTAGAACAAAATAGGGTGCTTAATTTTTCCTTTTTTTTTTTTTCTTTGTTACTTTAGGGTGTGAAGATTATGATCACAATCGCGTAAAATCGCATTTTTAACCTATAGTTTTTTCCAGAAATTAAATGTTCAAACATAATTTTTTGATGTATTATTTTAGTGTGGAATACATAGTGCATCCCTGATATCGAAATGGTGCCAGGCAGGTATTAGTTTGCCCGTGAAAAAGAGCTGAAAACGGGATTTCAGTCGATAAACATCGAAAGTTTTTGTCAAAGTGCATGAGTATTTTTTAAAAAAATGTTCCGAGAGAATGTATTTTCTTTTCAAGATACTATACGTAGAACAAAATAGGGTGCTTAATTTTTCCTTTTTTTTTTTTTTTCTTTGTTACTTTAGGGTGTGAAGATTATGATCACAATCGCGTAAAATCGCATTTTTAACCTATAGTTTTTTCCAGAAATTAAATGTTCAAACATAATTTTTTGATGTATTATTTTAGTGTGGAATACATAGTGCATCCCTGATATCGAAATGGTACCAGGCAGGTATTAGTTTGCCCGTGAAAAAGAGCTGAAAACGGAATTTCAGCCTTTAAACATCCAGAGTTTTTGTCTAAGTACCGGAGTATTTTTATGAAAAATGTTCCGAGGGAATGTATTTTCTTTTCAAGACAATATACGTAGAACAAAATAGGGTATTTAATATTTTTCAATTTTTTTTTATTTTGTATAGGGCGTTATATAATCTCGTCCAATCGCGTTTTCGATCCATACATTTTTCCAGGAATTAACTGTTCAAACCTATTTATCTGATGCTGTATTTTAGTATAGAATCTATAGAATAACCTCGATATCAAAATTGGACTGGAAAGGTATTAGTTTGCCTATGAAAAGGACTAAAAATGTGATTTTAATCGAAAAACTTCGAAAATGGAACAAAATATATTAATAAAAATTGAAGTTATTTTTAATTTAAATTATTATTATGTTATTCTACGGCGGATATTGTATAGAAAAGGTTTAGAATACAAAACAGGGATATTTGACAAAATCTCTAGTTATACCGCTAGATATATGTATGTATTCTTGTAGTATGAAACCTATAAATTTTCTGCCCTATCAAATTGGGAAGGAAAATTTTCGATTTTGGTGTGAAACGAAACCGAAATCATTTTTTAATTTTAATTTTCTCTTTTCTATAGCCGTAGGATGTAATTCATGAAGTTTCAATATTCAGGAAGAATGTATTTCTTTACAAGATTATTTTCGTTGAGCATACTTCTTAAAAGCCTCGTTTACGATTTATCTCGCATTTGAAACCTTAGATTTTCCGAAAAGTGATCACTTTGAATGTGTTATATCTTGAAATGTGAAATTTTTAATTTTTTGAAAGAGCGCTTTTCCTTTTATGGTAAGGTAAAAATTATATACATTTTAACCGAAATTTTGATTTCATCACAAAGAACCGTATTTTGATCCTCAATATCCCTAGGAAATGATCTGAAATACAGTCATTTGCGAAAATTGTAAACCACCTATTCGTATTCACTGACCGTATTGCTTCCTGCGGTGTTGCATCATCTTACAGAGACATATGTTGATGGGGGCAAAAGTTCAAGGGTCAGTTTTCTTCTGGTTTTCAGTCTGAGATAGCAGAAATGTGAATGTTAGAACGACTGATATCTATAACATTATCACGAAACATCAAGATACAGGTGATGAAGTGGATGCAAGATGAAGTGGGTGCTCTAATAAACAAGCCCATCCGGTAACAACATTATACGGCGAATTGTTATGCTTTCTCTCAAGAGTTCGTACACGAAAATAAAGTCTTTTCTACATTCAAAAGGATATAATATTAGTATTTGCGCTGTTTCCCGACGTCTCATGAATGTAAACTAAACGCTATAATGATAAAAAGAGACTTTACTTTGCAAAACGTGGACTGTTCAAGATTGGTATCAAGCTCTGTTTTCCTATAAATCAACTTTGTGTCAATTTGCTTCACTCAAAATCATGTTGTATGACCAAAGGCAAAAAGTTTAATGAAAAATACATTGTTATCGTAGTGAAACATCGCCAAGTCAGGTGATGTGGGGTGCTATGTCAGCTTTAGGTACTGCTTCCTTGTTCTTTTAGCCGAGAGGCCCTACCATGAATGGTTCTATTTATATGAATATGTTACGAAAAAAGTTAGTAACTCATATGCAAGTGCACAGATGCACATGCATGATGGTACTTCATGCCACAGATCAAGTGTAGTATAGGATTACCTGCAGAGGAAATACATAAACGTGCTTGACTGGCACGACTAAAACCCTATCGAAAATTCAGCAAAAAAAATCCCATCAAATTTCGAATCTTTGATTGACGCAGTAAAGTACATGTGGCCCTGTGCAAAGACATTTTAAGCGACTACTGCAATTTTCTCATTGACAAAAGTATGTCACATCGTATTCTGTTCATTACAGGAAACAAAGGTGAGCACACAAAGTTCTGATTTCGGTCCTTTCATATACTAAAGAATGTAACTACTCATATGTGATGTTAGTTGTTTCTTTGAAATAGTTAATTTGCCATAGAATGACAGTTGGCAAATATAATTAGTGTTCCAAGCATATGAACAATAAGCTGTGAAAAGCAATTGAAAAAGTCGTCTTTTGAAGTCATTCGACCTTCATAAGCGGACGGGTTCTCTTATTATGAATCGTAACACCAAATTAGAAAATATAGTTTTCTAAAAATTTTCTAATTTTTAGGGTTTTAGCAAAAAGTTACAATATAAGACGTATTGAACATGTTTGTGTCACTTTTAGAGTAGTTATCACTCTCTTTTCCCTGTCTCTGCGTGTGCAGTAGACGGGCGAGTTCACACTTCACACAAAAAAAATTATATTTAAATAACCTACAAAAAAATTAAACTATAAAATTGTCGTAATACGGAATATGTGATTAGATTAAAATATTCCTGAATTTCTACATTAGCTTCGACAGAAATTGCTTCTCTCTCTCTGTATGTGTGTACGGGGGGAGTGGCAGTTTCCAAATATTTTGTTTACCATTTTCCCCATATATCGTTTCTATAAAATTCAGTGGGTTCGATGGATTCTTGAGGAGACACAATCCCCAAATACACCCCCCCCCCTCCATTGCAGACACCACTAATGTTCTAAATTATCAGTTCAAAAGTATAACCACAGCCGGTCTACACACGATGTAGACCGGCTGTGGTATAACACATGATTTAAAAAAAGTTACATTCAATAAACATGGTTCTCCTCGTGTTTATTGAATATATTTATTGTTGTAACTTGGGTAAATATAATTATGTTTAAACTGGAAAATTTGTAGCTAGAAAAATTGAATTCTGAGATATTTCGGAAACAGTCCCCAAATTATTTTTCAAAATTTTATTTTCATCCATAAGATTTTCTTTTACAGTTAAATATTACTAATTAGTTGTAGTTCTTAATATAAATATGCTTCTGCATGAATGTAACGTTCGTTAAAAAATAAAATAAAATATATGCATCTTTGGAGAATCCTTTTCAGAATTTCTAGTTGGTATCTGGCAACACTTATTCCGTGTTTACAAATTTGAATTTGTTATTTGTCGTTGAGTTGGATTCCCGCGCGCGCGCGCATTAACTGGTTCCACGGCCACTGAAGTTATCTGTTGAAGGTAAGTGATTTCATTTCAAATCTAGTTAATATAAAGTTAGGTTAGTTATCTAGTTAAGGTTTTTCTTGTTTTCACATCTTAAAAGCACAAATAACTTACGTGCATTTTCTGCATAGATATAATAACCTTGGAGTTGGTTCTACGGCAACTGAAGTTATCTGTTGAAGGTAAGTGATTTTATTTCAAATTACTAATTAGTTGTATTACTAATTATAACCGGAGTTTAAAACAAATTTCTGCCAAATTAAGAAAAATCGACCATAAAACTTAGGCAAAACCAAATGCGATATCTTCTACTTTTCATTCCATATTTCACAGTTATTTATGTGCATCTAAGAGGAAGAAACAGGTGGCTCCCAAAATTGTTCGTAAACTTACGAATTTCAAAGAAGTACTGCTCTATCCATTAATAAAAATTAATATTTCAGCATGGGAATTTTTTAATGATATCTATAACATGTTCTTAACAAAACTATATATATTTTATGCATAGTTTTACTATGTATAAAATATTTTAAATACATAGTAAAACTTTTTTAAAAAAAAATTAATAATCAAAAAGTTACGTCACAAAACTCTTCGTACCTGCAGTTTAAAAAAAATCTCTACATACAGTAAATATTATAATATTGTGGTAAATTAGTACTTAGTAGGATAACTTCTATATCCACAACAGCTTTTTAACATCTGTGAATAGCGTTTACTAGTTTTTTGTAATTTCTGCATCAATGTAACTCCATTCTTCGATCATTACTGTTTTTAGTTCGCTTCTCATTTTAATGTCATGTCTTCGTACTCTAACCTCCAGTTCTCTCCAAATGTGTTCTATTGGGCTTAAATCCGGTGAGAGGTGGTGTTTTCAGAACTTGTGGACAATTATGAAGACACCAGAGGGGGGTGAATATTAAGGCACAACTTTGTGGACAATTATGAAGACACCAGAGGTGAATTATATACTTGTTGCCAAACACATATTCATTTGCTACACATACTCATTTGCTAAAATTTTTTAGTATTTTATAAAAAAAATGTCCTTTTAAAGTATCAGGGATTACAAATTATCAGTGTGTGTGTGTGTGTTTATGGACATGTTTAGCAGTTTACAATAACTGAAGCAACAAATAGAAACTATTTAATTGAATTTGAATTATCTTAATTACCTTAAAGGGTGTTTTTATCCTCTAGAAAAAAAAAAATTCATGCGAACACTGCCATTAAGAAATTTTGAAACAATCTTAGTTGATCACTTCTGGATGTTTGTTTTTTTCTTTATGATTGAAATTAATGAGTAGCAAAATCTCTCATATGAAAAATTCTGAATACAGCCTTTTCCAATTTACAGCTTCGTGTTTACAAATGTAATTATTTAAATGTTTAATTTGTAAAAATAAATTATGTTCCTGTTTATAAAATCACACAATTAAAAATAAATCATTTAACATGCTGAGTGCTGCATCAGTCACCAGTGATTGTTAATATACTTTCCGTTTAAGCCGTGTTCGTCACCATTGATCTGACTATATATAATTTAAAAAATTATATTCTTAATTAAAAATTAAATAGTTTGAATATTATAAAAAATGTATCTAAATATTACTTCTTATCAGAAAAATTATTTTAATAGGTATTGTTGAAACACTGGATACACATAAATAGTTGTCCTGTGCAGGTTTCACAGAATGTTGTCACTTGTTTCGTCAATTTTCTGGCAATATCTCTTCTAAATCATGTGCATTGTCTTCGTAGCATTTTTTACAATATCTTTGAACTTTCGATGCTCTTCCAGATCTTTGTTGTAATTTGTGACAAGATATTTGAGGTGTATAATTGCAATATTTCTACTTGGAATTCCTTCATAGCAACAATGTGAAAGATAAGACAGCTAATTTCTTTTGAAATTCTGTGATACTCGTATTATTTTTGGTTATATTTTAAAATAAAATATGAGCATTTAGAACTGATGAAGTATTTAGTAGGAACTCAAAGACTAGCTAGCATATTGCAGCTTGAATGGAAAAGAAAACAAAATAGGCTCAGCGCTTAACGTGTTATGAAAAGACTACTTCATACCTGCCAACTTATACGATTTGTCCGTCACAATGTATGAAATTTGTTTCATTTTTACGATTATACGAAATAATCAAAAAATGTATGAATTTAATAGTTTTATTCGTAGGTTAGCGAATTCTAGTGACTGTGCTAGATTTGGCGGAAAACCACTAGTTTTAGTAGAAAATCGCTAGTTTTGGTAACATCAACTTGAAAATCGGAAAAACATTAATTGCGTTAGTGTTGCCGGTTTTAGGGAAAATTGGGCTTTTTTTTTTCCAGTTTGCTAAAAAAAGATCACTAAGTTTGGCAACAACATAAAATCCATAAATTCTATATCAATGTTGCCAAATTGAACCGATGTGCGCAAATTCGGGTACTTTTCGGTAGAGTTTTTCCAAGATAATTTGGGATAGTTTTGAACAAGTTGCGTGGCAACGCCTCACGGAGTAACCAACACAGCTGCTGTGGCTTCCAAGATAATTTGGATGGTTTTAAACAAGTTGTGTGGCAACGCCTCACGGAGTAAACAACACAGTCGCCGTGGCGCCATTTGCATCTAAAATTACGTATGTGGATCCAACCCTCTGTAATTCACTTATAGTGATCGTGTCTTGTGGCAAAATGTCCAAAGTAAAGCCTGAACAATATTCCCAAGTGTTTAAACAATCCTACATTCAGGAGTTTTCCTGTATTATGCAGTCTCGCAAAGGTGTGCATTTTGCCTTTTGTTCATTGTGTGCAAGTGATATAAGCATTTCACATGGCGGCTTAAACGATGTAAAAGTACACGTGCGTTTCAAAAACGTTGTGATTTTGCATTTAATTTTGAAAAGAATTCAAATGTTGGATCTTTTTTTCATCAAACAACTGGAGATAACGATGTTACTAAAGCAGAATGCCTTTTTACTGCATTCATTATTGAACATAACCTTCCTATTTCTGTTGCTGATCATGATGGACCATTTTTCAAAAAAATGTTCACTCGCTGTGAGACTGCTAAAAATTATGAGTGTGGAAAGACAAAGATTAGTGCTGTTCTGAATAAAATGGCTTCGAGTGGAAAGGAATTATTGGTGGACTTGCTAAAGTTGACTCCATTCTCTATTCACAACTGACGGAAGTAATAGCAATGATGGTCAGTTGTAACCAATTCACAGATTCCCTATTATGTTGCATATCAAAGATAGTGAGTGAAGAAGAAGCGATAGACAAGCTGCATGCTCAGTTTTCTGTGTTTCAGGTAGGTGATATACCAGAACATATTGAAGAGGAAAACTAAATGGTCTTACATAAAATTGGCAAATGGTGCTTTAAAATACGATAGGCTTGGCAGAGTTATGTTATCAATTTTAACTGCTACATGGAAATGCTGAATGCGAACGCATGTTTAGTCAAATAAAGAAAAATGAGACACAATTTCGTAGCTCGATGTCTGATGCAAATTTAGAAAATTTGTTAATTAAGACCATGCAAAGAGGAAAATGTTACGAGCAAAAATATGATGACAAATTCTTAAAAAATGCAAAGTCACACCTATGACATGCTTAAAAACTCTAGCAATCAAATTCTTGGCCAATAGATGTCATTTTTATGTTACAGTGTTGAAAATTAATTGAATGTCTATATCAAGGTACAATAAAGGTTAATTTCATTAATTTCCTCAGTTGTATTGCCTAATGTTTTTGCATATGAAAATTGTACTCTAATTTTGTACTAATTTTAGATGTCAATTGTACTAATTTCAACATTTTGAGGTTGGCAGGTATGCTACTTCATCTTTTCATATTTCATTTCAAGCTATTTGTCATTCACCATAAATCTGCTTTCAGACTTTCTTATAAAAGATAAACTGGCAGGAATCATAAACAGGGTACTTGCTGCCCTTAAAAGCTTCTGGTTTTGATTTTTAAGGATCTTGAAACTACTTAAATTTGTACTAAAATTCTTAATTTTCTTACATATCATGGTTAAAAAAATACAATTAAAGTAGGAAAAATTATCTCTTAAATCCAAGAATGATCATCTGATTGTAAATTTGAGCATTTTTTCCCATCACCATATGGAACAAGATCATCAAGGTATTTCATATATTCCGATTCCTGTTTCTTCCACTGTCCATGATTACTTGAGTCTAACAATAAATTGCTGTAGCATCCATATTCAAGGTGTATCTGAAAAGCTGCAGGACCTTTTTGTATAGCATTTATTTCATTTTGCTGTATAATTATATTCATAACTGTCTAATTATTCAATCAGGAAAATGTTCTTCCATTTTTACGATTTTTTTGTGTCTCTATCTCATTAAAAGCTCATACCTTTCCTTACTTGTGTTTATTAACATAAAATTTCTGCTAAGAGTCTGACAAAGAATCTTTTCAAATCGGATTGATCCAGAATATGTCATTTTGCTTAAATTTAAAGATATTTCATATTGGTCACTGGAGAAATTTTTTATAGGCATTCCTTGAGATATTTGATATAGTGTTGAAATGAAATTATAATTATATTATGTGAAATTTGATAAAACTTCAATTACCTAATATTAATTCAATACTAACAACATTGTGGTATTAGTATTACTTTATTCATTTATCCTTGCATTTCACGTTTTATACAGAATGAATGATTAGATGGTTATCTACTTTGAACGAACACTGTCAATTTTTCTAATTGTCAAGTTGGATTTGCATGAAATATGAGTTAATTTGATACTTTGAAGTACAGGGTGATTATAAAAAAACTTAGCCGATATATATGCTGCCCCTAGAGCTCATACCTTTCAAGGAAGTGGAAAGAAATTTTGGATGCAGGTATTTTAAGGTATGCACTCAAGAATGATGTGAAAAAACAAGTCCTGCTCTCACAGTTAGGGTTACACTACAGTGACACAATTTTAAGATTTTAAAATGGCAACACCTGCTTTTTTTTTTATTGGAATGTGATCTTCACTGTGAAAAACCATAAATGGCATTGAAACGGTACCTGCAGCATGAAAAATGCCTGTGCTAAGCAAAGACTAAAAAAAAATAACAACTGTGGCGCTCACCAGAACACGAATTTTTGTTCCATTGACGTCACATTTCACACTGTGTGTTCGGCTCAGAACCCAGCCTGCTGAATCTCCTTCGAAAGGAGAAGAGACCAAGGTATGCAGATTTCCAAGTTTGGTGTAAGACACCGTCATGGTTGACGTCATCGCCTTGAGAAAGAAAAGGCATTGTGATTTAAGTGCTGCTTGCTTTCTTGCACTTTAACTTGACCAACATGACGCTTACAGTGAAACAGCGAGGTGAAATGGTAAAGCTGTATTACCTGAATGAGCAAAATGTCGCAGAGACATCACGTGTCTATCGCACAAACCATTGGCTATGATGATGCCTGTGTTTTCTGTGCAAGCTGTACGGGACTTGATGCGCAAATTTGAAGAAACTGGTTGCACATGCGATCGATCTCGGTCTGGACGACATTCCATTCCTGTCAAGGTTGTTGCAGAAGTGCATGAGACAATAAACGAAGGTTGTATTGCAGGTGCACATGGTGTTTCACAGATGCTGGATTTGCCGAATTCTACGGTCCGCAAGATTCTGTGCTCTGTTTTCCACATGTTTCCGTATCGGTTCCAGCGTGTCCAGATGTTGCACAAGTGGATGATAACCAACTAGGTTTAGATTTTGCTAATGAATTCCTCATCCGGTGTGACGATGATAACAGATGGCCTTTATGCATTCTGTGGGCGGACGAGGCACATTTCTCCTTGACTGGTAATGGGAATTCTGAATGCATTGGACTGACCAAAATCACCATGATGGGGTAGTCTCACTTGCGTTACTCCACGTAAAAGTGACTGTGTAGTGCGGGATAACAAGAACCTTAAGAGGTTACTGTCGCAGGCCTATGTACGTGTACAGTAACGAGTGACCGACCGCTATGAAGCAATGTTAACCAATTACATCATTCCTGAATTGCAATGAGTGAAATGCCCTATCTGACGTCGTGTGGATGCAAAATGGCACTCCACCACATATGGGATCTTCTATGAAATGTTTATTGACAACAATTTGGTGACAAAATTATCTCCTGCCATTTCATATTTCCGTGACCACCCAGGTCCCCCGATCTCACTCCAGTGGATTTTTAGCTGTGGGGATACATGAAATCCGAAGAGTATACAGGCAATCCGCAAACTCTATTTCATTTGAAAGATACCATCACATATGAGGTTCAACAGATTTCTCTTGCCATGGTATGTGCTTCAGTGTTATCCACCATCTGTTGCATGTAAAGTGTCATCGTGTGTGAAGGCGAGCACATAGAAAATTTATGATATACAATAAAATGTTTCGTTTTTCTGTCACTGGTCTGATCTTATTTGTTGTTTTCACTTTTTTCTTAGTCTGCCTAGCTCCGACGTATTTTGTGTTGCAGATACCGTTTCAACTCCATTTATGGTTTTTCACTGTAAAAATCCCATTCCAATAAAAAAAAAAAGTAGGTATTGCAATTTGAAAATTTCAAAATTGTGTTACTGTAACCCTAATTGTGAGAGCAGGACTGTTGTTTTTTCACATTATTCTTGAGCGCATACCTTAAAATACCTGCATCCAAAATTTCTTTACATTTCCTGGAACGGTATGATCGCTAAGGGCTCATATATCTGCAAAGTTTTTTTTTATAATCACCTTGTATATTTACATGTTGTCATCAAGAAAAGTGCCAAATGTGAATGTACAATTCAAAGCCCAAACTTTGTGCTATGAATCTGTATATATTATTGCAACTGTAAAAAAGTGAAGTCATTGCATAATGGAAAGGAAACCATATGTTGACCACATCAGATTTGTTTTCCGTCATACTTTTATTGCCAAATACAAATATATTTTATGTATATATATATAATTAAATAGTAATCTTTTCCTTTTTGCTTTTATTTACATAGGAAAATTTTTTTTGTTGACAGACATTTTCTACCTTTGTTGGAGTGGCGGCTCTGTCTCATTTGCCCTTTCGAAAAAACTTTGTTTTTGCCCCTAAAACTTGTGGATATGCTTATTTGTTACAGGTAATGTTATAAATGGAGTAGTATTTGCTTTACAGTTATATATTTACTTTAGTTTGAGAATAATAATGCAAATATAAAAAATTAAAAAAAAAATGTGTTGACCAGTCAAGGTCCGTAGAATATCTTATATATAAGGTTGTCTCATTCGTGGAAAAACTTGTCCCCGGAAAGAAAGACGAGTGACATCATTGCTAGACCCGTTTTCTGACAGACAAGAAAAACTGAGAAACTTTGATCGAAAACTATTTAAATATTTATCCAATAGTAACTGTATGCAAGCAATATAGAATAAAATAAAACAGTATATGCATAGTAATGTGAAGTTTACGAAAATACATTCTGTCGATATGAAAAGAAATAGCAAATTTTTGATGAGAGGGGAAGCTATTAAGATTTTAACATAAGAGAAATTTATACAAAGATTACTGAATGCTGTGTTGACAGATAATTGAATAGTCAGAGAAGAGCCAATAGTTGTTAGGTACGTTATGGGAATCGGTTTGAGGATATAAATATATATTTCTAATCTAAATGGGGCAAATCAGTCGTCATTTAAATATTGATTGTATTTCCGAGGTTTACAGGCATGAATAATGCAGTATAAATTAGAATAAATATTTTCAGGCAATGCATAGCTTTTGTGTAGTTAAAAAATGTTACATGTTTTTGAAAAAATATATTGTCCGGATTTGAGATAAAGTCAGGAAACTTTCAAAATCTGAAGAAAAAACAGTAATTGATTTAAATTTAAAAACACATATTTTATCAAACCATTGCAATAATAATTATTAGTCACGTCAAATGTAGTTTGTTAAGAATTTTTTTTTGTTAGTAAATTTGTTAATAAAGTTTTTGTTATGGCATTTATATCTTGATCCGTCAAATTGCAGGGCTTCATCCTGAGTACGACAGAGTAGTTTCGATTCAATAAAAATGGTTTTTGTTCAAGAAAGGGATATTCATAAGTTAAAAGAAACTACTGTAATTTTATGAATAATTTTGTAAAAACAAAATATATTTACAGTCTCATTAAAATGACACAATTACCCGTATTTATTTTAAAGCAAACGTTGAATGGAATCTTTTTAGTTTGAAGCTACCTTCCACATAAGTATTAGACAAATTTCGGAGAAAAAAGAAATCGTCTTCGAATAAAATGATAAAAATAGCCTTTGTTTCTTTTAGCATAAAATTCCAGATGATACCTTCGCCCCCCCCCCCCTTTTATTTTCCACAATTTTCCAACATTTTTCTACGAAGTGCCGCTTGTTTACAGATTGGAAGGTCTAGCAGTGACGTCACAGTTCATCCAGAAATGTTACCATGGGGGGAATAGCGAACAAGACAACCTGTTAATATTCTATTAACCTTGCTAACCAGTAAGATTTTCAAAGTTCATTTTCAATTTTTCTAAAAGTTAATAGAAAACAGTTTTCCATCACCAAAGCACAAACACCTTCCATAATTTCAAGATTCCTGTTTGTTGATGGCATGCCTGAACTGTGATCATTATGAACAGACGTTTGTTCATCCTTGAAACAATTGCACCAGACTTTTGTGTCATCTCCATAGCATTATTCCTGAAAGCGTGCTAGAAAATCTTCCTGATTGTTTCAGATTCGGCATCAAGATTTTTACAAGACTTGCTGAATGGTGTTGCTCAACACGTTAGTTCATTGTGGTTCAAGATGGAGATACAGTAAGTATGAAAAACATAACAAACCCAGGTGCTTGCCTTCTTGGTTGTAACTAAGTCAAGCAGTAATGAAAGAATTCATGCATGCCCATTAAGGTCAAATGTATCTGCTGACACTGCCCTGCCACAGAGTTCGCACTAGTTTACATGAAAGGAAATAAGGTTGAATACTTTTTGATTACAGTACTATGTCTATGATCGAATCAATAACATAAGTCCAGGCTTGCTTATACTTTAATAATTGCATTTTTAACTTTGTGAAAGACCATTTTTGAAATAGGACATTTCTAAACAGTTTTCATGGCTTTTGTATTTTTTATAATTTAAACAAAGTTGACAGTGTGATTGTTAATTTGTTATAGTTAATGAATTCTTTAATTTTATTATAGTTTTTTTTTCTTTTTTTTTTTTCAGGACTCTTTTCAACTAGAATATAGAATGAGTACTTTTCTAAAGGAATGCAAAGGAGCTCTTCCTTGTCAAGAATCTGAAAAAATATTAAAATGTTTAAAATAGTCGATTTTTTCATATTCTGTTAGACCAAAATATACACATGCTTATTGTACCTTAATAAAAATGAAAACTATGTAAACATTTTCTCATCTTTTTATTTAAAAGTTTATTAATGTGATTTCTTTTTTCAGCCCTTGGTGTTCAAGCAACTTAAAAAGAGTCATTACACAAATTTTGAAATTCATTCTTGATTAAAATAATTTTTTTTTTAAATTTCTGTTATACAGCTGGTAACTGTTTAACATTTTTAATGCTTCCATGTAAATGATGGACATACTATTGTATTTTTTGGTGGTGTGCACAGAAATGATGGCTATAGCTGTCTTGAATATTATCCTATATTACAAGGCATCATATTTTTATATATTTGTATCTTTAAAACTTGCCTAAATTTTTTTATGAAAGGCAGTGAATCTACCATTAGCAGGTACAAGATAAAAATTTAGCGAGGTCTCAACTTTGGAAAAAACTTTTTACACCCCCTAACTATTTATATCCTCTTTAGAGGTAAATGAGTATTATTTATGAGTTTAATTGTTAGGCTAGTTAAAAAGATTCCAATATACAGCCTCCAGGGATGTATCTAGAGAAATGTGAGTGGTGGTTGATTTCCAGAACAATTATAATTGAGAATATAAAATTTCGAAACAAGCTTTACGTTAATTCGCACACATAAACAGTATTAGTATTGTATACTTTTATATTAAAGAAAAACATTTGATAAAATTGAATATAACTTTTTTTAAATGTAATTATAATATGTATATTTTTTTGGATGAGTGGTGGTCGGCAATTGAGTGGTGGTCGGAAATTCTGAGTGGTGGAAACCCAGACTACTGTAGATACATCCCTGAGCCTCACTTCATTTGTGTGATCCAGGTGGATCGAGATCAACAATTAAAAAATTATTAGATACATGCTAAAGAGCAGTTATGATGCTACTCAATCTACTTAATGAATCAGTTGCTAGTGAATGTGATATTTATATTTTGTCAATTGGAAAAAAAAAACTGAAACCAAGATGCTTGAGAATGCTGAACTAAGATGCCTTGTGGACAGACACCCTAGGGAACATGACATTGTTGGAAGAAGACTGATCCCGTGCCAAAGGCATACCTTTCTTTGAAGAAGATAAGCCTACAATGTTTACAAAACCAATGTGAGCAGCTTAAAATATTCACCACTATAAAAAAAAATACCTTTACTTTAATACCATAAAACATTGATTAAAACTATCATCCAGTTTTAGAGGCAAAGGCAGTTCTTGCCTTCATTATTGCTAGTTTTTAATTTGAAGGCCTCCTAAATTGGTTGATAATTTTAATCAACCTTGTATGCTGTTAAATAGGAAAATAATTCTTTTCTGCGTGTGTTTGTGGATTATTCCTGACAGCTGTTTGAGTAATTTTTATTTTTCTAAGCATTAGCTTTCCCCTGATTAAATTTATTTCAATCAAGACTGGACAACTTCAATCGGTGGTGTGGAAGGTATTTAGGGGCCTGGAGATATTATCAAACTCAAATACAATAGAATTGTAAGAAGAAGCTGGGACCTAAATTATTTTTTCACTTCAATCAAGTTTTGTCCCTTTGGAAATAACTTCTATGAATGGTATTCTTCAAATGTTAATATTTATAGGATGAATTAAATAAAATGATGACAAAAATGTCCATCCCTGAGAATCAAAAGACAACATTTAAATTTTGTGCAAGAAAATCTTTGACACATTTAACTAAATGTTTGATTGATTAATATTGCTACTTATTCATTTTTTTATCTTATAAAATGTGTAAACGTTACAGAAAAATGTTTTAAAATTGAATAACAGGAAAATAATAGATAAGTTGAGGCTTTTATTTATATCTGAGTAAAAGAACATAAGTAATAATTTGCATACATATTATTTCAAAATATTAATTTTGATTGATTTTCTGCATTCTGAAATAAGTCATTATTTAAATTTTAATGTGACATTTACATAATTTTGACTTGTAAAGTGAAACAAATATTTAACATTATCATAGGATTTAAAGAAGTGGGGAGAGATTAATTAAGTTAATCAAATTCAAAGATCGTAGTTTTAACCTCCACTTGGAAGCACATCACACATATATACATATATTAGACATGTAAATTAGTGAAAGTTAATTATAAAAAACCCTAACACCATTTCTGTTAAAATGAACTGGTTTACAACGTAAAATGCAGCGCAAATCAAGATTAATAAACATAGTACGTTTCGAAAATTAACTGGATTTTCTTCAGTGTAAAAATACTTTTTACATTGAAGACGGAAATCCAATTAATTTCCGAAACATACGTAGGTGTATATATCTTGATTTGCTCATCATTGTACGTCATAAACCAGTTCATTATTGGTTTTGCGTGTGTCAGGTCACGTGCCTTACCAATCTCGGGAGGGGTTCCAATCTAGGTGTCTTAACATGCTTATTCGACGTGCAATATAACGTTATCAAATGGTTCTAGAAACACGTGCCTATCTATAGTACTATAAAAGTTCTCTGAACAATAGTATTCGACGTGCTATACCACGTGAAAAAGTTGTGTTATAGCACCAATTCTGTACGTACTTTTCGACGGTGTTTTGCTGTGACAGATAGACGTCATTCGGCACGTGCTACTAGAACGTGCTCTGTACGTATCCACAGTACGTACTGTGTACGTGCCCGTAGTACGTGATCGAAACGTTTTCGTAGTACTAAATCTGTATGTGCTGTGAACGTGCCGGTGCTACTTGGGTTCAATCCCCCCCCCCCACTGCCAAAGTCTTCACGCGGAGTACGATTACGTTAAACATGGGGATCCTGAAGTCCTTCCGAGAGGTTTTTTGGTAGGGGAAGGAGGGTACGGTCCCTGTGGATGCCTCCCCCACTGGGTTCCGGTTTAAATTGGGTGGCTCTTCCCGGCCGTCCAAACAGTTACCTTACATCTTTCTGGTAGGTCGGACGGTGCTTTATATAATCTCTGTCTGTTGTTGCCGTAGGTTGGACGGTCTGGGACAACAACAGACAGAGATAATATAAAGCAGTGGTACTCCTTACCTAGTTGGCTATCCTATGTATTATCATCCAGTTTTTTCTTTTTTTGTGATATGTCACAAATTTACATTTCTAATTTTATATATGGTCCCAATGTTCAATTTTCAATTAAATATTACTCGCACAATTTTAAACATACAGATATGCGGTTTTTTTAATGATCTTGTTGCATTAAAAATAAACATTTTCTGATTGACCAAATTTGTCTAAGGGGGTCGTATAAAATTTTAGAAAGTGTAACTTTTTGAAAATTTATTGGAGGAATATTCCATTAACATAGTCTTATTTCCTACCTTACTTTCAACTTTTTTGCAATTTACATTGCCCACTCATCTTCAATAGGTAAAGAATTAATGCGCGTTTCAATCTTTTTGAGACACCCTGTATAATAAATGTCTAACAAGCTTTGTATTTCCAGACACTCCAAAAGTCCCCCTGGGGCCCAGTAGACTGAATATTTACACATTAAATATCGACCCTGCGCACAGCGACGTAACTGTTGACATTTTAGTCTCTTAAGTGAAACATGCAACTAGAATTCGAAGCGATAAAATTTTAGTTTTTGTCCTACTAAAATAAGAGCATTTAAGGAAATGTTTTTCTAAAGGGGATCTTATATTTGGGGAGGGGGAGAAATTTTGAGTGCACCAAAGTTTTAGGATTAAAAATATAAATTAAAATTTTAGTTTATGTTTCCGAAACCAAATAATTTAAGAAAATGCTATCATTTTGGAGGCCATTTTCATAAGTGAAAAATGTTGAAATTTTTATTATTTTCTTAACTTTATTTTGTTTCCTTTTGTTCTTTACTTTTTGAAGCTCCGCTAATTTTACTTTGGTTCTTGTAAGTCATATGTAATTGAATAGAAATAATTTTCAAATATGTTAAAGATATTAATAAAAAGTTAGAACACTTTAGACCATTCACAGCTCTTGTGCTATTCCTCGCTGTAAAGTGAAGACAGTTGTGAAGTGACGCCATCTAACCTAATGCGTTGTTGAGACCCAGACCGTCAGACCTACCTGAAAGGTGTAAGATAACCGTTTGGACGGCCGGGAAGTGACACCCAATTTAGACCGGAACTCAGTAGGGGAGGCATCCACAGGGAACGTACCCTCCTTCCCCTACCATCAACCTCTGGGAAGGACTTAGGGACCCACATGTTTAACGTGATCGTACTCCGCATGAACACGGCGGCAGTTGTGGCAGCGTGCAAATCCAGCGCGCAAACCACCGATCTACCGCTCCCGAAATGTGCCAACAGCACACGGTGTTCCCAGGTGGTCACCCACCCAAGTACTAACCGCTCCCGACGCTGCTTGACTTCGGTGATCTAACGAGAACCTGTGTTTTCAGCACGGTAGGGCCGATGGCCTAACCTAAAGCGTATAATTGTTGTAATAACAATTAAATATCTATATTTTTAAAGACATTTTGGGGGAAAAATTGTTGTGGTTTAGGGGCTGCAACTATGCCAGTTCGCTCTTGGTCCCTGTGTTTCTTGAGCACTTAAACGTCGCTTAACCGTCGCTTCATACTAGTTACACCGCTGATCCTGGGTTAGAACCCTATGGAGCCGCATTTTTGATTCCCCGCCGGGAACGGTGGAATAGTGATGCTCGAAAGCCTTTATTGATCCTG